>CM050163.1:34338975-34418975 GCA_027410445.1 Discoglossus pictus
TTGAAAGGTTGAACTTGATGGATTGAAAGTCTTTTTTCAACCTTAAATACTATGTAACTATGTACGATGTTGCAGCAGTGAAAGCACCGAATCCTAACCACTGGACCACCAGGCAACCCACCCGTAAATATATAGTGGAGATAATCCATCCCTTTCTCCCCGGCTTGTAATCAGAACAAGATAAATATCCCTTTATTTGCAAGCCAATCTCATTTACTCACTTGTCCGGTTGTATAACCATCATAAAGATATTGTATATAAAAAGGTGTGGTAACAATTAAAATAAACTGAATGACAGAACTTGTGAAAATATGGTTTTGTTCTTAAAGATATCACAGCTTCCAATGAACCAGTTAGAAATCAGATCATTTTACCCTGGTATTATAGCGGTTTCTCGTAGAATAATAAAGAAACAAAAAGTAGTGGAAATTACACCCAAACACTTACATCTTACCTGTAATCTGCAATAACAATGAAAGATTTTGCACAACCAGCAACTATTTTTTCCTGTGTCAAACAGCCACTAAAATAAAAAAATAAAAACATTTATTCATTAAATCCTCATTCAGATATAAAAAAAAAATCGATGTTCCAAATCTGGTATAATATGTTATAAGTATTTTCTCAGTTGAAAACTATTAAAAGCTAGAATACTGCCCGTCAAAAAATGACGGCAATGAAATTGTAAGTGAGCTAATGCGGTTTGGTGTATAATAATGAAATAAATAATACATTAATAAAGTAATATACTTTACCTATTTTGAAGTAATATAAGCAGGAAGCATTGTGTTGAAGAGCTGACAATCTGTTTTCTAGTTGCTGCAGCATACAATGTGTGTTTTCAGTGCTGTGTAAGTGTCAGCAATGTGTAGTGTAATAGTGTGTATGCGCAAGGAAAATCCGTTAGGGTAGCTGTGTACTTCCGGATTGTGCAAGTTAGTGTTGTAAAATGGCGTCTAATGTGTGGTACGCGGCTGTGGATCATTTTGCGTCCTTGTTCTTGGATCTCGTCCGGCTTTTTCGGAATAGCCGTATGTGTTTGGTGGCGTTTTGCGTCTTTAGGGTCCTGTAGCCGCGTTTTCTTTGGCGGACATTTTTTCTCTCGCTTAGTTGATTTTCGGGTGTCTGTAACTTCACTTGCAGAGGTCCTGGGTGCCCCCCTTGCTGTGGGTAAGCTTTTTATGTGTTTGTTGTGTGTATTTATTGTGTTTCTAATGTTTTATGGTTCACGCAGGGTTGGCAAGGTCGTAGTGTTTTTTTTTCTAAGTACAGCGTCTCGTATTTGTTTGTTGTAAGTCCGTAAATGTTGCGAGGTCCGCAGTTGCTGGCGAGGAGCGCTAGCTCCGCGAGGGCGGCAGGCTCGCTATGCGAGCCCGCAGCGTTAGCAACAACCCGCATGCTCACAACTATATATGTGATAAATGTTCTCTTACAGGGAGTCTAATTGCCAATTGCCTCTGAATGTATTATTTTCAGCACAAAGCCATTTGAAACCGTACAGATTAAGCGTGCTCAGACCTCAGGGAGTAATTAGCGGCTTCCTCTCGTGCACACACACAATTCACATTTTATTTAATATAATTAGAGTATACTTTACCCGCCCCCTTTGATAAGGTTGAGATCAGAATCCACTTCATCTGCACCGTCAATGGCAACATCGAGCTGTATAGAGAAAAACAATTGTAGTTACCCTGAGAATGTGAGCGCAGCAGGGGTTCATTATACCAAGACCACGGCGTTGCTCACTATGGAGGACTAAGGGGTTATGTGCGCAAGTGACACCAAGGAGAGCGGCTGGAATGCTGCATGGAAAGACTTCATGACCTTACAATGTACAGCTTAGAGATCAGAAGGGAGACAGATGATAGGACAAAAGCCTTCAAAATATATCAAAGGATTTAATAAAATGCATGAGGGAAGCATCTTCCACAAAAAAAGGAATGCAAGAACAAGAGGTCATGATTTGAAGCTGGAAGATTCAAGGATAATGTGAGTAAAGAAAGAGTAGTAGATAATTAGAACAGACTTCCAATGGAAGTGGCAGGGTCAATCAAAGGAAAGGAATTTAAGCATAAGAAGGACCAATATGCAGACTTAATTTTAAAGTTCCCCATTAATGAACATGGAAATGCATAGAACAGCAGTAAGCCAAAGCCAGAAAATATAATGTGAAACCACAGTTTACCTTATTAATGTCTTATGCTGTACCCCTCTGATTGTCTTAAGGAAGTGGAAGATTTAAATGGTGATAACATGGATCAGGCCTTACCAAGTCAGCCTAATCCATGTCATCACTGTTGACATCTTCCACTTCTTTTCAGTTGTACTTAAGACAATGAGAAAGGTGGGGAGGGTACAACAGTGGCCATTAGTAAGGTAAACTAAAGTTTTATATTCGATTCTCTGGCACAAGATTTGGTTTACAGCCGTTTGCACATGCATTTGTTTGTTAATTAACAGCCATTAATGAGGTAAACTGTGGTTTTACCTTATATTGTCTGGCTAAAGACGTTATTTACTGCAGTTTTCACGTGTATTTTAATGTTAATAAATGGTGAACAAATACTCTATGATTTATATAAAATTACCAATACTAGATGTTTCTCATCTATTCTATGGATCTGCTCTAGATTAGACCATTTACATAGAAAATGAAGAAACTGGAGCAGAGGAGGAAATGTGGTTGGGTTTCAACACCGAACAGCTGCTCACACAGATTGCGACAGCGGCTTTCCGTGTCCTTCTATATGGTACCTTACAGATATACGGCATGTGAATAGTGATATGTTTGTGTATACCCTACAGGTAAACAAATGTACACATGAATGTAACCAGAGTAATAACATTAGCTCAGTTAGTTTTCTTATAAATTATATTATTTATTTGTTCCGCATCTTCTTCCAGAGTCTGTCATTTCAAAGGTGTGTTGTATCTTATATGCAAGTGCGTCTTATTTACATGCAAATAATTGTGATATTTATATTTACAGTGAGGGGGGGAAAAGTATTTGATCCCCTGCTGATTTTGAACGTTTGTCCACTAACAAAGAAATGATCAGTCTATAAGATTAATGGTGGGTGTATTTTAACAGTGAGAGAAAGAACAACAACAACAAAAAAACAACAAAAACGCATGTCAAAATAGTTATAAATTGATCTGCAGGTCAATGAGTGAAATGAGTATTTGATCCCCTATACGTAAGATTTCTGGCTCCCTGGTGTATTTTATACAGGTAATGAGCTGAGACTAGGAGCACTCTCAAAGGGAGTGTTCCTAATCTCAGCTTGTTACCTGTATAAAAAAAACAAAAAAGAAAAACAAACAAAAAAAAAAACGACATCTGTCCACAGAAGCATTCAATCAGACTCAAAACTTTCCACCATGGCCAAGACCATGTCAGGGACAAGATTGGAGACCTACACAATGCTGGAATGGGCTACAAAACCCAATCGCCAAGCAGCTTGTTTACAAGGTGACATCAGTTGGTGCGAAATCCTGCAGCGCCCGCAAGGTCCTCCTGCTCAAGAAAGCACATGTACAGGCCCGTCTGAAGTTTGCCAATGAACATCTGAAGGATTCAGAGGAGAACTGGGTGAAAGTGTTGAGGTCAGATGAGACCAAAATCAAGCTCTTTGGCATCAACACAACTCGCCGTGTTTGGGGGAGGAGGAATGCTGCCTATAACCCAAAGAACACCATCCCCACCGCCAAACATGGAGGTGGAAACATTATGCTTTGGGGATATTTTTCTGCTAAGGGGACAGGACAACTGCACCGCATCAAGGGGACGATAGAAAGGGCATGTACCGTCAAATATTGGGTGAGAACCTCCTTCCCTCAGCAAGGGCATTGAAAATGGGTGGTGGATGGTTATTCCAGCATGGCAATGACCCAAAACACAAAGCCAAGGCAACAAAGGAGTGTCTCAAGAAGAAGCACATTAAGGTCCTGGAGTGGCCTAGCCAGTCTCCAGACCTTAATCCCATAGAAAATCTGTGGTGGGAGCTGAAGGTTTGAGTTGCCAAAGATCAGCCTCAAAACTTTAATGACTTGGAGAGGATCTGCAAAGAGGAGTGGGACAAAATCCCATCAGAGATGTGTGCAAACCTGGTGGCCAACTACAAGATACGTCTAACCTCCGATTACCAACAACAAGGGTTTTGCCACCAACCAGCTGAAGGGGTCAAATACTTATTTCACTCACTGACCTGCAAATCAATTTATAACTTTTTTGACATGCGTTTTTCTTGTTATTCTGTCTTTCGCTGTTAAAATACACCTACCATTAAAATTATAGGCTGATCATTTCTTTGTCTGGACAAACGTTCAAAATCAGCAGGGGATCAAATACTTTTTCCCCCTTCACTGTAAATCTAGAGGAAGTTTGTCCAACTCAAGTTCCCAATGACAGTGAAACAGTCCACATTTTCAATATAGACTATGGTGAGTAAATCAAATGGCTGGTTACGGATTTGTTGAAATGTACCCCTATTCTAGATAACATATTAACCCATATTTTTTTATGCATATGGAGCCGGCTTTATAAAATGTATTTGATCCAGCGGGTACCTCGGGATGTCTGTCTAGATCACTCAGGTGTAATCCGTGCTGTAGGATCAGCTGTCGTGCCTGCAAGAAATACATGTTTATCAGAAACATAAAGACATTTAGTTGTCTCTTCAGAGTGCCAGTTATCAGTATACTAGGACTATTCAGACCAATATCTAAAATATGAAATATCTTTCTTCTTAAACTTTTTTTTATCCATTTTTCACATAAATATTTGGGGTGTGGAATAAACACAGTGCAAATGGAGACCAGATTAAAAACAAAAAAAAGGAATTTATTTTCACTATCTAGAGATGTTCCCTCCCACATTCCTAAGGTCACCCCAACAGGCCAGGCTTTGAGGGTATGATTAAAAAAAATGTACTGTCATTATGAAGATGTAAGCAATGTTGTCAGGGAGTGTATGATATATACACAAGCTAGGAACCGACCCCACGCTAAATGAGAGGCAGTAACCTTGAAAAAGCACTCTGTGGGTAGTTTTCCTGGCTTGTTCATAACCCATCCTGGGCGTAGCTTGTTGTGTAATACAGCAGGCATATGCTCAGAGTGAGCCATGTTTGAAACAGTATTTGGATTAAATAGAGAAGCCTTTGTGGGCACATTTGCATGTCCCTGCCCAGGTTCCCAGAATGCAGTGCATTCACTGTATTTCTCAGAATTCTGGGCATTAACTTGTTTGATACATTCAAAAGTACTAATTATATATATATATATATATATATATATATATATATATATATATATATATATATATATATATATATATATATATATATATATATATATATATATATATATATATATATAATATAGCTTACAGTGGTCCATTAAATATTCTCCCACTAATACCGTCAACCTGTTAGTTTCTGCTTATAAAATATAAAGTTACAAAAAATATATATATGTGTAAAACATTTTGGTTAAAATGGGAAGTATATCAGATTCATTTTTACCTGGAAAGAAGTAGGAACACAAACAACCTTCAGCTTTTCTTGCTTTACCCTTTCAGCTGTAGGTATAAGAAACAAACAAAATAAATCAAATCAAAGCTATTATGACATTTTCCTCTACTTAATTCAGCTAAACTGATCACATTCAAAATGCATGTATTGTATATAGTGGATATAAAAGGTCTACACTGTTATTAAAATGTTAGGTTTTTGCAACATTAATGTGGCCTTGCAACAAAATCTGAGAAAAAACAAACGACAACACTTTGAGTTGCATAAGTGTTCACCCCCTACTTCCTCCAATCCAATACTTTGTGGAAGCACCTTATGAACGTATTACAGAAGTAAGTCTTTGTAAATTGCAGGTGTGCAAATTTGACATTTTTACATTTATTCACAGTTAGATCCCACTATTCCTTGCAAAAAGTTGAATCTCCTTCAAATTCCCAGGGATTCCTGTGCAGAGTAATTTCCCAGCTTTTCTATGGGATTGAGGTTTGGGCTCCGACTGGGCCATTCCAAGATTTTGATATGCTCTTTCCGAAGTCCTTCCTTTGTTTACCTGCAAATGATCTTTGGGCCGTTATGTTGAAGTCCCTTCAGAAGCCAGCAGATTTTAAGCTAAAATATCTTGATATTTGGAGCTAGTCATCATCCCGATCTATCCTAACTAGAGCCTATGTCGCAGCTGAAGCGAAGCAGCCCTGAAGGCCAAAATATTATACATTTTTCTTTTTTTTGGGGGGTGGGGGACTCCATTCATGTTGCTGTAAACCTCTTTGTAGCATCTCTGATAAGTTTTTCTTCTTGTCCTGTTATTAACTTTGGAGGTTCGTCCTGATCTAGACAATGTCCATTTTGTACCACATATTGATGATAGTCTTCTTATTACTCTATGGTACATCCAGTTCCTTGCCTACCAGTAGTAGGCAACCATGAAAGTTTCAATGGAATCCTATAGAAATAGCGGAGTTTTATTTGGGGTTAATCAGAATAATTGACGGCAGGTGTTGGCTACTTACATGATTTTTAACTCTGAAAACAGATACAATCCCCATTAGAGAGTGTGATGTTGTAGGTTTATGAAGCCCAACAGAAGCAGTAGGTCATCTCACCTTCCAGGGGTTCAAGACACTTTCCAGACCCACAAGTCCAGAACCATTTGCAACATTTTGCTATGCATCCGTTTAGACATGGTTGCTGACCGCTTTTTTTTTTATTTTCAGTAGTTCAGCTTTCTACTAGTATATTTATTACTGTACTTGTATGCAAAATTGGAAAAAAAAAATAATAATTCTAGGAATTCGTAACCACCTCCAGATTGGCTGGGAGAGAGGAGATTAACAACAACCAAAAATATATATAAATATATATATATATATATATATATATATATATATATATATATATATATATATAGCCAGTAAGCTTGAAACAGCTGTACATGGATTGGATACTCAGTCTGTGTTTATTCCAACCTTGGCTTTGCATTAAGCTTAAAGGAAGCCATGTTTGATAATGGCTACGGAATGAAGAGCGAGGCATTTGTGGGCATATTTGTGTGTCCCAGGTCAACTTCCCAGAATGCAGTGTAATAACTGTTTTTCTCAAGGGGTGGGGGGGGGGTGTTCTCCCTCTCCCCCCTTTCCCCCTTACCATACATTTAATGTGGTTGGTTAAGAAAATGTTCCCTATATGAATACTGAATTCCTATACAAGTATTTATTTTTTCAATTGAATTGCTTACATTTTACATAGACCAACTATTACACGTGTCATACCTAGACGATTCACAGCATGGACTATTGTGGAACCGCTCCCAATGCCAAGCGCCTGATTATCCTGCAAAGAAAAACAAAGACCATTTGAAATGAATAGATTAGTTGACATGTCTTCATAACCCACATAAAGTATCCAGAGTAGTGGCTAATTTGGCAATCACCAAAAGAATAAAGTAATCATCACATACGGACCTAAATAAAGTTAAACAACTATCACATATAAAAGTTGTTGTAATTGAGAGTTGTCTTCACGCAATGTTAAAGGTTATGAGCCTGAAAGTTACGGGTTTGACGGTGCTACAATGAGTGCCAAAGGCGCTTATTGCAGGCCTCACAATGAGCACCAACCATCGCGAGGCCTGAAAGACTTTAAAAAAATTATGGCTTTAATGGCCACCATTTTTTACAAGCCCATAACTCCAAAGCCGTTCAGGGGTTGCCAAAAGACCCCAATTACAACCTCACACACCACAGGGGGTGAGGCTGGGAGTCTAAGTGAGGTTGAAAGCTAATTTTCTATTCAATTGGAGTTTGTTTGTTTTTAACAGTCAGAAAATGGCTATTTGAGAAAAAAAAATGGCAGCTGTCAGGACGTAACTTTTTTCACGCACTTAAATCCGAAACACATTTTGTGCTTTGGGAAAATGATCACCGCGAGGCCCGCAAGTTAGAGAGGAGAGAGTCTTGCATTGTCTGGCAAACAGCATTGCCAGCCTTCAAATTATATTGCCGTCATTTTTGACGGGCAAGTCGCTAGTTCATTGTAATATTGTGAAGATTAAAGGGGATCTTTATTCTAAATTAGTCTTAATACTTAAATATTTTTAGCGTTTGTTTCAGATATCACATCTAAAATCTAATAACCAAACAATATCAAATGTCTCAGCAAGAGATCAATAGTCAATGCATAACCAAGTAATTTACATCAATGGACAATATACAACCTTATGACTGACTTGATGCTTAAAGCAACAGGGACTACAGTTTATTTTCATGCACTTAAAAGAACATGTTTTAACGTTATAAAAGTTGTTTTTTTGCAGTAAAAGCGGTTTTAAACTTTCCTGAAGCTGACAGCTAATTGGTTGATAGGGACAAGTCCCAGAATAATTAGAGTATTTTGTATAATTATCTACACCTTGTGCTTTCTTCCACAATTTGTAACCTGGATTTATACAATACATTTAACACTTTGAGCCCAATTCAATTGCAAGGCCGCAACTCACGGTATACAGGCCCTATATCTGCAGGCTTGCACTCTGCTACAGTTGCAGAGTGATTCAATTGAACAAGCCCGCAAGTTATGCATCGAAAACCAAAACCATGCGTAGCATTTCAGGGGGTGAACATAATCAATTAAGCAAGGCCGTAACTACTCATTGAGAAACAGCCAAAAGAAAATGAAACCGTCACCATGAAGTCAGTAAAACATGGAGATCACATGTCAATCCATTAGTGTTTCAAGATCTGATGTGTGATCGGACTTGCAAAACCACAAAATAAATATGAATGCCCATACTGTTCAAGTCCACGTGGGTGGCCTGATTTGTATTAACTCATTGATATAACCCTGAAATGAAACATAAAAATAATTTTTTTATTGCCGATTTGCGAGCTTGAGACTGTTGTGCAATTAATTCTAATGTCTTTCATTCCTTTCCCCGTAACTTACAGTGCAGTATTGATTTTTTATTTGCATTTACAGTGCTACGGACATGTCTTTAACACCTTTGCAGGTCCCATCTGGGATTTTCTTCTACATTTGCCATTTACGGGTGTGAAAACATTTGCGGGCTTGTGGAATTGTAGCAATTGAATAGCCATTTGCGATTGTAACTCTTGTGGACGTGGAAGATCAAAGGCTTAGATGTGGTGCAAGTAAGGATTTTTCAGCCCGTAGCCTATAGACCGATTGCGGCTCGCAAAAAGACGCCAATTGAATAGCAAATTAGCTTTCAGACTCCATTAACTTACAATTCCTCAATTGAATGATGCCCCTTGTGTTACGATAAAACTATTTTGCACATTCAAACTAAAAAATAAAAAAAAAAAAAAAAAAAGACAACTGTTTGTAACATAAGTATTTATCCCCATGTTTTGCTGCAATTACAGCTATGAGTTTGTGGAGATGGATGACGAACAGATTTGCACATTTGAATCCCGCAATGTTTGCCTTCTTCTTCACTCAAGTTTGGTCAGGTTGGATGGATCAATTAAAGGGCTAGTTAATTCAGCTCAGTTTGGACTACGCCAGTCAACATCTCCTAAAAGCATGCCGATATACTTTTTGACGGGACGGGGTGCAGTGCTAGGCACAGCATTCAGATGTTAGTATTACTAGGGTGAGTGTTGAGCATGCTTGTTGGGAGAAGTCTGTGATTGATAGACGTTCCCCCATAGAGCTATGCGATGCAGTCATAGGCTGCATTGCACAAACCTTTATTCTTACTAGTAGGTAGGAGCTGGAAGCAGAAAATAAAGGTGTAAACAAACGAATTTAATAAACAATTAATGACAAACCAAATTAAAAGGAATTAAAAAAAAAAAAAACACACATTTTTAGATTATGAATAATTGCTCTGCTATGTGCAGTACAGCAGTAGTAATGAGGGAACTGGCCCTTTAATGAAAAGCATATTCCAAAATCAGATTGAGATACTGAGCTTTGACTGGGATACTCTAACACATTTAGGGTCTTAGTTTTAAACCGCACCAGTGTAGCTTTGGCTGTGTATTTATGATCATCGCCCTGCTGTAATCTGTACCTCCAAACCAGTCTCAGGTCTCTTTCAGACTTAATTAGGTTTTCCTCCTGGATCACCTTCTATTTGTTTCCATCCATCTTGCTCCATTCTTTCCCACTCCCTGCTGATGAAAAGCATCCCACAGATCCCCTATTCTACCACTACCATGTGATAACTTTGTGCCAGCATTTTATGGTAATATCACCCTCATGTCTCACACCCCAACCTTACCTTCTAGATGGTAAGCTCTTCGGGGTAGAGCCCTCAACTCTGCTGAACTAGTGTATTATATTAACATTTGGCAGTATTTTCCATAGGACGTTTTGTGCAGGCATCTGCTTGCCCATTCTGGTTTGGTATGATCGGACCAGAGAACCTTTTTCAACATATTTGCACTATGTGCCCCACGCCTTTTGGCAAACTCCAAAATGGATTAAATATGTTTATTCAGCAACGGCTTTCTTATCAATACTCTCCCATAAAGTCAGCGTTGTGGAGTATTGGAGTCATAGCGGTCCCACCGACAACACCTCTCCTATCTCCCATTTAGGGATTTCACAGAAAATGAAGTAAATACTTATGCAATCAGGAGTTTCCAATTTTCTTAATATATTTTTTCTCCATTTCACCATTATGGATGAGTTTATCTAAAGCAGAGACATAAATCCCAGTAAAAATACATTTAACTCCAGGTTGTAACATTCCAAAATGTGGGAATGTCCACAGTGAATGCAGGGCATTGTACATTTGAACCAATTTATTCTGCAATGGGACCTTGTTAAAAATGGTTGGTAAAGAGTAAACAAAAAAATCTGATAAGAAAGAGCACCCAGACTGCAGCTGAAATATTCTGCCTTGCAAAATACTTCTTAGCAAGGCTTTACCCAAAAAATTTTTTTTTAATTTATTTATATATATATATATATATATATATATATATATATATATATATATATATATATATATATATATATATATATATATATATATATATATATATATATATTTTTTTTTTTTTTTTACATATATTAGTACAACGGAATGTCTAAAACAAGTTTAAAAACCTGCTTCCAGCTCAAAATTCTGAGAAACTGAGAATACTGTTATTACACTGCATTCTGGGAAGCTTAGCTGGGACATGCAAATGTGCCCACAAATGCCTCACTCTTCAATCTGTAGCCATTATCAAACATGGCTTCCTTTAAGCTTATGCATGCTGTATTACACAGCTTTAATGCAAAGCCAAGGTTGGATTATACACAAGCTCAGCATCCTATCCATGCACAGCTGCTTCAAGCTTACTGGCTATCATCAGCATGGAGTGGGATGTCAAACAAGGGAATTATAAGAATCAATCTGACACAAATCTGAGTTTATAGCTGTAATCTTATGGACTCTGCCATATTAGTTTATGGCAAAAGAGCCATATATTAAGTAGTATAAAGTAATTTGGCTCTAGAGCCCGTAGATCATATGTATCAAAATCATCTTATAAGATCTAACAATAATAAAGACAAAGTTACATTTTGGCTGTGTCCTCAAAGTATTAATATTTAATCCGGGGAATATCTTAAGTATAGAACACATTTAACACCCTCGCGTTACCTTAACATGGTTATCCACGGCAGCACAGCCCGCCAGTCTCTTGGCCTCTTCAGTCATCCTGGAAATGGTGGTGAATAAGCGGCGCTGGATCATACGGTGCCCACACAGGGATCTGACCTGCCAGAAAGAGAAGACATTCACCATAAGCTCGGTGCCATGCCCTGAAGTTGGCATGTGCCCGGTTAACCCTGTGCTTGACTAGCAAGGTGTATCTGCATTATTAACGTGTTTACTTTGTGGGAAGTATAGAGCAATATTAGTTTAATCAAAAAGCAGATCATGTTTGAACAAAGATCAAGCTTTTCAGTATGCTGAATGAATGAACTTTAAGATACACAAAATATGTTGCCAGGGCACGCAATAATCCCCTCATTAAAAGGGACCCAACCAATGTGCCAGGTCTGGCAGGAATGAAAATCACACACAGATATATTATTGCAATTCTGAGCCCATTAAATGAGTTGATGCAAATTATATATATATATATATATATATATATATATATATATATATATATATATATATATATATATATACACATATATATATATATATATATATATATGTATATATATATATATATATATATATATATATATATATATATATATATATATATATATATATATATATATATATATATATATATATATATATATATATATATATATATATATATATATATATATATATATATACACACACACACACACACACACATATACACACACACACACTTTTGTGTTCACATTTGAATGTTATTACACTGCATTCTGGGAACCGTGGCAGGGACATGCAAAGGCTACGCTCTTGCAATCCATAACCATATGGAACATGGCTTCCCTTAAACATATACCTGCTGTATCAAACAGCTTTGAGCAAAGCTAGGGTTGGATTATACACAAGCCAGGAATCCCACCCACATAGAGCCGTTTCAAGGTTACTGCCTCTCATCAGCGTGGGGCGTGATCCCAACTTGTGTAGTGGACCTTATGAGAAGGTAGTTCACCACAACAATCATTTAATATATAGTGGGCAAAAGAGCGATAGAAGCCCTCCACTGTACAGTAAATAAATAGTACATCTGTGTTTACATTTGAATGTCTAAACAAGTTATATATACTGGTTATAACATTTTATCATGAAAGATTCCTCACAATAGGCTCTGATTTCACAGCGTCACTGACACTCATTTATAATAGGACATGAGTCCTGATTGCCACCATACAGAATGTTCTGTTCCTCGTTCTAATTCTCAAACCAAATACAATCATAAATGCAAATTATCACTAAAAATAAATAATCACAGTATTTGATCACTGGAGCTGCATTAAGAACCATACCAGGGATGGACAAAAATACATAAAAATACATTAACAGGGTGAATTTTATAACAGACAAGAGTATTTTTCACAAAATGTACACTTTGAGATCCAATTACTAATGATCTGACATAATTTAGCAATCTCTATATAAACAGACAGAATGTCACTTTAACAACTTACAAACACCATTAAGATATATACTTGAGGATCTGGTGCTTTATAAACAACGGTCTCAAATATTTTCAAATTAAGAAGCTATTTGATAACGTGTCAGTGTGTTTTCTTTTTCAAATGATGGTCTCAAAACAGATTTTTTTAAACACTCCTTCAAACTCTGGCTAAATAATTTGTTTTGGCCAATCAGGAGGAAGCAAAGGCTAAAACATTTGTATCAAACTCTGGAGTTCCTGTTTGTGCTGTAAAGCAGCCTGGGATATGTAGTGCGGCACCATGTTTCATATAAGAGTCTCTTTGTGCAGCATATTCACACCCGATAACCACCCCATGCAGGTTCTCAGTTCCCTGCATCAACTACTGCTGCTGGTGTTTTTTTGTTTTGTTTTGTTTCTCTCGGTGTGGTAGAGCTACGCAGCAGCTGCTCCTACTTGTGTCATTACCACACAGTAAAACAGCTAGGCAGGTCACATCCCAGCAGTCACTTTGGGGCTGACATAAATGATCTCCTATTGGCTGATTGAGGGGTATCAGTTGCTTGTATAGATCAACATAATAATTTGAGGGAATTTTAGATATTAATAAAAATATAATGTTTTATGAAACATGCTGCAGATATCAAGGAATGTTTATTGCCTAAGGAGTGCAGAAATGTATTATTTCAGCTTAGATATGCCTTTAAATGGCCTCCATCACCCCAACAGGAAGTTGTTTTAATTCAAAGAGTATTAAAAACTGGCTATGCATTGTACTAATAGTAGTTTTCAATGTCCCTTTAACATATCACATGGGTGATGAGGCTGAACAAATGCATTACAAATGAGACCAACTATATAAAAATAGAGCGATTGTCCTGCCCTGTTCTGGATGTTCTGGACAGAAACCAAATCCAATGGATCCACAAAACGTCATTATGACCAGCACTTGAGCAGATGACAATACTAATCACAGGATCTAAGGGTGATTAGACCAGAGGGTACAACTAAAATAAGAGTCCTAATAATACGCTAAAATAGAAATTACAGATTTTTTAGTGACATTGCACATATATAACTTAGACCCTACATTGCTGTCAGTTGGCATTTTTACATATACAAAATTACAGTAGACTCAGTTAACCAGAACTCTCAAGCAACCAGAAAAAAAAACTAAATACTGTACTTTAAATAAAAATTTACAGGGCTCAACAGATGCCAGGAGCCAGGTTGTCATGCTACAAAATGCTTACAGGCACCTAGATGTCATCCACTGTACGTCTCTGCAATGTAATGTTACCTGGAAGCAGACAGGCACGAGTGACTGAGACAGGGCAGTGTTGGCGTTACATTCCCTGGGATCAGCCCCGCACCCTCCAGCCAAACGTACCTGTGTGTAAGTGAGGACTGAAAGCTGCTGCTGCTAGAACAGCCCACACTAACAAATATACTTAGCAGAGCATCCTATGTGCAGCTAATCTAGGACTTTTTTATTCGTAACTCTCAAGCAACCAGAAACTACATTTATCCTGCATCTACCAATCCCAGTGGGTGCCGAGTCTACTGTATACAGTTTGCAGTACTTGGATCTTATGAGTTTTGGCTGCGCCGCATCAATGACAAAGCAGTGAGCGCGGCAATGAGCCTTGTGAACTGTAGGTGGCTGTGCGGTCCGCGCTCGCATGGGCGCACAGGGATGGCGCAGAGTAAATGCGAAAGGTCCCAGCACTTATCTTTGCTGTGAGAATTACTAGTTTATACAAAATCGTTATTTCTTAGAATACATAAGCATTGTTCAATATTCAACTCTCTATTAAATATATGGGGGTTAAATACAGGTTTCATGAACATAATTTGCATTTTTATACAGCGGATCCTCTATATCCGTCATCCCCTATATTGTCCAAAACCAATATTCGTTACAGGGTTTCAGCAAAAAAAAAAAACTGTTCTGATATTCATCCAAAAACCCAATATTTATCACAAAAAGTCACCCAGCACATGGTAACTAAAATATAGATTAATCCAATGATAATGTGATTGTATATCAATAGGATTCAGTATTCGTCCTTTTATCAGGAACAGATTAATGATGAATAGAGAGGTTGCACTGTATTAATTGTTCATTCTCTTGGCTACATGAATAATCAGAGTATTGCAGTATATAGTGATACTTTTTTTATTGGACAAACAATTAAAGTGACAACACTTGATACAGAGAGGTACAACTCCCCAAAGCTTGTCATACTAACTAAAATATTTGTCCAATAAAAAAGGTATCACTATATACTGCAATACTCTGATTATTCATCTGGATTACTGGCCATTCAAGGCTACCTCATTCTTCTCTTGGCTAGAATATTTTATTATATAAAACATTAACAAGTATTATACTGAGCAAGCAATAAAAGCATAACAGCAAAACCCCAAAAACTGAGATTTGGGATTAATAAATGCAAGTGTATAGTTATTATATATGTATTTGTCTGTAAACTGTGTATATTGCATGTTAATCCATGCATGCACCATGTAACTGACATGTGCTAGTGACCCTGTGAGATCAGACTCATATATAGTTATTATATTGTATTATTGCACAAGACAGGCAGTGTGATCAGCTTCACACTAATAGTGATCTGCATTCCCTGTATAACAAGCCACAAACTGCACCCAATGGGTTAATAAGCTCTCCCCACTCATTGAGATGCTTCCTACCTCTGCTGCAGTCTGATCACACTGAGAACATCATGGTCCCTTCCCAGTAATGCACCTCGGCTGTGTGACGTCACTGACATGGGCGGGGACTGGAATAGATTAAAGAGACAGAGTCAAGTTTACTTAATGCATTGAAATCTCCTTGTTTGGGAAATTAAAGGAGTCAAACATTTAGAATAAGCTTGGCACTGGGAAAATAATAATAAACACAACCTTTACATGTTTTTTATTTTCATCTTGTTCCCTACTGTGGCTTCCATTATCTGTTACAACCTGATCCCGTCTTCTAATGAGAGTGTGTCCTTGTAAACTAATAACCTTTTTATTAGTGCTAAAGGAAACACTCTTATCAAGCAGGTAGGAGCTTCCTCTGCATTCAAAGTATCCTCCCATCCCAGAAAGTTGATGAGCAAAAAGAAAATGGTACAGTCAGGTCCATAAATATTGGGACATCGACATAATTCTAAACTTTTTGGCTCTATACACCACCACAATGGATTCGAAATTAAACGAACAAGATGTGCTTTACCTGCAGACTTTCAGCTTTAATTTGAGGGTATTTACATCCAAATCAGGGGAACGCTGTAGGAATTACAACAGTTTGTATATGTGCCTCCCACTTTTTAAGGGACCAAAAGTAATGGGACAGATTAACAGTCATAAAACAAACTTTCACTTTTTAATACTTGGTTGCAAATCCTTTGCAGTCAATTACAGCCTGAAGTCTGGAATGCATAGACATCACCAGACGCTGGGTTTCATCCCTGGTGATGCTCTGCCAGACCTCTATTGCAACTGTCTTCAGTTCCTGCTTGTTCTTGGGGCATTTTCCCTTCAGTTTTGTCTTCAGCAAGTGAAATGCATGCTCAATCGGATTTAGATTGACTTGGCCATTGCATACCATTCCACTTCTTTCCCTTAAAAAACTCTTTGGTTGCTTTTGCAGTATGCTTCGGGTCATTGTCCATCTGCACTGTGAAGCGCCGTCCAATGAGTTCTGAAGCATTTGGCTGAATATGAGCAGATAATATTGCCAGAAACACTTCAGAATTCATCCTGCTGCTTTTGTCAGCAGTCACATCATCAATAAATACAAGAGAACCAGTTCCATTGGCAGCCATACATGCCCACGCCATGACACTACCACCACCATGCTTCACTGATGAGGTGGTATGCTTTGGATCATGAGCAGTTCCTTTCCTGGTGCCTCAACTGCTCGCCTCACTTCGCGAGGCTTGCAGTGCAATGAGTGCCTTTGGCGCTCATTGCAGCCTAAGTCCCGCGTGCTGCAGCCGCCAATGGCTCGCCTCGCTTTGCGAGGCTCGCAAACTGTGACCAACGGCCCGTATATATCCACAACTATTATATGTGATGCATTTGAAAAATATTTTTCTTTAGTATTCATGTGACAAAACTGGTATAATTGTCAATGAATGTGACATCCACCTTCATTGAGCAGGATAAGAGGTACCACTGTACCAGGCTCATGTGGAGAAAGGTACCAAGGCTGCCATTATATATATATATATATATATATATATATATATATATATATATATATATATATATATATATATATATATATATATATACTTATTCTTGGGGTTTGATATTCAATATAAACTGATTAGAGAAGAGGTTTTGGGTTTTCATTATTTTTGGGGGAACCTCCAGCAGTAAACCTGTAAAAATATATAACGATTGTGGGAGCAGCATCATTTTACTGTCAGGAAAGTTCCTAGTTGCTCCTTAACATTAACATTTTTTTAATTATTAAAAAAGTGGGATATAACCATACTCTATTATACGCTATAATGGACTTAGAATCCTTAAAATCTTAAAGCTCAAATGACCAATTATCCTGCTAATAAAAGAAAAAAGTTTTGCATATTCATTAAGTAACTAAAGTATATATATATCAAGAGAATTAGAAACAGCCCATAGTGTTAGAAATATATAACCTGCAAATAAATGTATTTTGTACTCCTGGCTTTCTGTTTATTTTTCCATTTTTCCTAAAAGCCTCAGCAAGAACATCAGTTAAGACATAAAGATATGGGGAAAGAGAGCAACCCTGTGTAATACTATTATTTATTCTTAATTTAAATAAATTATATCCCATATTAGAAAATCTTGGTGTTGGATTGGAATACAAAGACATCACCATACCAATAAATTCTCTATAAAAGCCAAATGTGCACAAAACTTGATAAAACCCTGATAAGGCTCCAGTTAACAGTGTAGAAAGCGTTGTTTAAATCCAAGGACAGGGCCAGTATAGGAACCCCCATCATGTTACAGTGAGAAAAGATGTCACTTATTTTCAGGGATTTTCCTTCAACTGATGATTATGATTTTATGAAATATTTTTATTAGCTAATATATTTCTACTGTTTCTTATCTGTTGGTACTTTATTGCCATCTAGTGTTCATTATTTTGTATGGAACACTAATCTTTCAATTTCTTTTAACTGATCTATTAATTATTTTTTTATTTTAAAATTGCTTTTTTTGTTACCGTATATACCCGAGTATAAGCCAAGGCACCTATTTTACCACAAAATACTGGGAAAAAAGAGTGACTCATGTATAAGCCGAGGGTGGGAAATGTGCTGCCCCCTGTGTCCCTCTTGTGCCCTCTGTGTCCCCCTCTTGTGTGCCCTTTTCTTGTGTCCCATCTCTCTCTCCCCTGTGTCTCTTCTCCCCTCCCTCTCCCCTGTGTCTCTTCTCCCCTCTCCCTCCCCTGTGTCTCTTCACCCCTCTCCCTCCCCTGTGTCTCTTCCCCCCTCTCCCTTCCCTGTGTCTCTTCCCCCTCTCCCTTATCACCCTCCTCAACCTCCCTAATCATCCTCAACCTCCCTCCTCATCCTCAACCTCCCTCCTCAACCCCCCTCCTCATCCTCAACCCCCTCCTCAACCTCAACCCCCCATCCTCAACCCCCCATCTTCAACCCCCCTCCTCATCCTCAACCCCCTCCTCAACCCTCCTCCTCATCCACAATCCCCTCCTCAACCTCCCTCCGCATCCTCAACGCCCACATAATCAACCCCCTCAACCCCCCTCCTCATCTGCAACCCCCCTCCTCATCTGCAACCCCCCTCCTCAACCTCAACCCCCCTCCTCAACCTCAACCCCCCCTCCTCATCCTCAACCCCCCTCCTCATCCTCAACCCACCCTCCTCATCCTCAACCCCCCTCCTCATCCTCAACCCCCCTCCTCACTTTACCCCTCTAAATACCTTCCCCTCTCCCTTTCCCCTCACTTACCTCTATCTGCAGCTGCTCCTCCGGCCTCCGCTCCTTCCTGCGTCGGCACCCGGTATATGCTAATGACTTGACGTCACATGCGCGCCAGGTCAAGACGCCGGAAGGAGGGGAGGCTGGAGGAGAAGCTTCAGATGCAGGTAAGAGAGGGGAAAGGGAGAGGGGGAGGTATTTAGAGGGGTAGAGTGAGGAGGGGGGGTTAGAATGAGGAGGGGGGTTTAGAATGAGGAGGGGGGTTGAGGATGAGCAGGGGGGAGGGAAAGAGACACAGGGGGTTAGAGAGACACGGGGGGGTTAGAGAGACACTGGGGGTTAGAGAGACACGGGGGGGGGGGGGTAGAGAGACACAGGGGGGGGGGGGGTTAGAGAGACACAGGGGGAGAGTGATTGGAGTATAAGCCGAGGGGGCCCTTTTTAGTCTTAAAAAAAAGGGCTGGAAAACTCGGCTTATACTCGAGTATATACGGTAAAACAAATCCATTGCTATATTTAATAAAACAATTAAGATCAACATCAGTATTTAGACCATTTGACATCATACTGTTTGTTTATTTCATCTTCTCTTTGACACAACTTTTTAGTAGTTTCTCCTCACTTATTTTCAGGGATTTTCCTTCAACTGATTATTATGATTTTATGAAATATTTTTATTAGCTATGACTGTTTCTTATCTGTTGGTACTTTATTGCCATCTAGTGTTCATTATTTTGTATGGAACACTTATCTTTCAATTTCTTTTAACTGATCTATTAATAATTTTTTTATTTCAAAATTGCTATTTTTGTTGCAGTATATACTCGAGTATAAGCTGACCCGAGTATAAGCCGAGGCACCTATTTTACCACAAAACACTGGGAAAAATTAGTGACTTAAGTATAAGCCGAGGGTGGGAAATGTGCTGCCCCCTGTGTCCCTCTTGTGCCCTCTGTGTCCCCCTCGTGTGTGCCATTTTCTTGTGTCCCATCTCTCTCTCCCCTGTGTCTCTTCTCCCCTCTCCCTGCCCTGTGTCTCTTCCCCCCCTCCCTTATCACCCTCCTCAACCTCCCTAATCATCCTCAACCTCCCTCCTCATCCTCAACCTCCCTCCTCAACCCCCGTCCTCATCCTCATCCTCCCAACCTCAACCTCAACCCCCCATCCTCAAACCCCTTCCTCATCCTCAACCCCCTCCTCAACCTCAACCCCCCTCCTCATCCTCAACCCCCTCCTCAACCTCAAACCCCACATAATCCACCCCCTCCTCAACCTCAACCCCCCTCCTCATCCGCAACCCCCTCTTCATCCTCAACCCCCCTCCTCATCCTCAACCCCCCTCCTCATCCTCTACCCCCCTCCTCAACCTCAACCCACCTCCTCATCCTCAACCCCCTCCTCATCCTCAACCCCCTCCTCATCCTCAACCCCCCTCCTCATCCTCAACCCCCCCCCCCCTCCTAATCCTCAACCCCCCCTCTCCCTTTCCCCTCACTTACCTCCATCTGCAGCTGCTCCTCCGGCCTCCGCTCCTTCCTGCGTCGGCAACCGGTATATGCTAATGACGTGACGTCACATGCGTGCCGGGTCAAGACGACGGAAGGAGGGGAGGCCGGAGGAGAAGCTTCAGATGCAGGTAAGAGAGGGGAAAGGGAGAGGGGGAGGTATTTAGAGGGGTAAAGTGAGGAGGGGGGTTAGAATGAGGAGGGGGTGAGGATGAGGAGGGGGAGGGAAAGAGACACAGGGGTTAGAGAGATACAGGGTTGTAGAAAGACACGGGGGGGTTAGAGAGACACTGGGGGTTAGAGAGACACAGGGGGGTTAGAGAGACACAGGGGGAGAGTGATTGGAGTATAAGCAGAGGGGGGCCTTTTTAGCCTTAAAAAGAGGGCTGGAAAACTCGGCTTATACTCGAGTATATACGGTAAAACAAATCCATTGCCATATTTAATAAAACAATTAAGATCAACATCAGTATTTAGACCATTTGACATCATACTGTTTGTTTATTTCATCTTCTCTTTGAGACAACTTTTTAGTAGTATCTCCTCCTCTTCAATCTGGTTTGATTTGTTTCATTCTAATAAATGTAAGTTCTCTGAGATTTTTATTGTGTTTTTTAAATGCCTTAGAAAGATTCATATAAATCTTTTTTAATATTTCTGATATGTTCTGATATTCTTATATGAAAGGATCTTGTAGCATATCCTATATATTGTTTATGGTAATACCATTGTAACATGTGAATGACATTTCTTGAGTTACATGTCATTGTATTTTATATTTTAATTTACATTCCATTAACAGTGCTTTTAACTTTTCCCTAGTTCCTAAATTTCTTTTTTTGCCTAAATACATGCTGTCATGCCCAGAAGGGCCTACTACAGGACTTTTAGGGGACTGTGGACTGTGTGAGCCCTGATGGGAACCTGGTATCTGAATCATGGATTCTGTTATTTGTAACCCCGGCCCGTGCTATTGCTAATATTTCAATGGACACATAAAGGTGGTTGTCAGTTTGTATATGCATAAACACAATGGGCCTCATTCAATTGCGATTTGGCCAATTGAATAGGGCTCTAAATAAGCACATAACATATATTTTTTAAATACATTTTTAGTTCGTAAGGATCTATCCAAAAGGAAGGTTTTCACTAACTAAAAACTTCTTTAAAAAAAAATGCTATATGCTTATTTAGACCCTATTCAATTGACCAAATCGCAATTGAATGAGGCCCAATGTGTATCTCATTCTGGCCTCCAAATGGAAATATATATATATATTTTTTTTTAAACTGGCTTATATCCTGATGTTCCTGCTGGTCCTATACTAAGGGACCTTTGTATGTTCCTGTATCATGAGGACTGGTTGTTCCTGGGCTGTCTATACAGGCTAGACACTGAGATTAACCCTGAACCCACAATCTAGAGGGATTCCTGTGGCAGCAAGCAGGTGATGTGGGGTGGCACGTGGCCCCTAATCTCTGGGTCATGACTTATGCTACACATTTACAACATGTCAAATTTCCCTAATTTTATACTTTGTTTGATCTGTTTGTAACATGCTTGGTACTAAAACTTTTTATAATTCTGTGATCTTTTTTTCCTAATAGCTTTATTCCTTCAAGACAAAATTAATATTACAAATAACATATGCATCATAGATATGCATTAAATTACATGTATGAGCATGACAACATTTGCTATAATACAACATTTTTAGGCTAATATACTTTTAATAAGTATCTATGCATTATACTATGCAAAATAAAACACTCCTTCCCTTGATGTTAAAAAGAGGTATTTACAAGTTGTGAAAGTGGCCAAAAAGTCTGACAGATCCCCAAAAAAACATAAACCGCTTTGTTGATTAACTCTGCATATTACCATGATGGCCAAACTGCTATAACTACTGGGGGGTATTATGATTAAGTGATTCTAAAGCATAGCAAATAAAATAATAAAACTTTTAATACAACTTTTTCTCAATATAAGGTAGGTTGCTCAAAAAAACTGCAGTTATGTTTTTGGGAGTGTATGTATGCAGACCATACATATAAAAAAAATGTCGTCCGTTTTTAACCGTGTTGAAAGTGGGACCAGTTAAGTGGAGCCATAGTGACTTGATGGCTTTACAGGCAGTGGGCACAATTTGATGTAGTAAAGTTATATGGCATTTTTGTCTTGTTTTTCTTGGTTCCAAATATTGCCCAGTCAGGTGTCATGGTCACATTTTTTGTTAAACATTTTTACTATATTGGTGTACTTTCTGCCAAAATTGACTTATGACAATCCCGCAAACTGTGATAGCGGTGATCAGATGGATCTTTACATTTCTGACAGTTTGTAAAGATTGAGGGATCACATTTATTGCATGCCGGAGAACAACATGCATAAAGCATTTCACCGTAACTGTTTGAAATCAAAGCTTTATCGGTTTTGTAATAATGTCCTGTATTTTATATGAGGAAAATTATGTGGTACATAGAATGATCCCTGCATGAATCTGATATCATTTGGTTCAATGTTGATCAATTTATGGAAGATTGTTAGAGAAAAAAAACTGTAGTGTTGGCATGAATCCTGTCTAAGGGATTTGCTAAATCTCTTTCTGATAGCTGTGTTAAATGTGTGTGTACATAATGACACCCTGGTATATATGCAAACAGGTGACTCATTATTGAACAAATTTCAAATAGTCCCTGTGCTGTGTAATGATTCTTTTGCATTTAATTTTTTTTCTGTCGGGCATTTCTACTGAAGCTCCAAGTTGTGGTAGTGTGGAGCAGTTCAGCGTGCTGGGGATGTGTATCAGGGAAGAGGTGAGAAAGAGCTAGGGCTGGACGACAGCAGAGCATGGGAAGAAGGGTTCTATAAGGTGGGTACTGAGTAGGGGTTGGGTGCTGTGTGGAGATGGATGTTGAGAGACTGGGTGCTATGTAGAGATAGTACTCAGGAGGTAAGGGAAGCTTTGGGGGCCAAGGCGGGAGTAGCTACAGGAAAGGGTCTTCTGTTATGGGAAGTGGTCCCATATACCCCCTTATTGGAGGAGGGGGCCCAAAAATGTAGGTGTGAGAATAATGGTAATGCCAATCCATGCTAAAGCATGGTAATAAAATGCAGCCAAATTGTACTCATGAATATTAAGTAAATTTACTTCCCCTTCCTCTTTCCACATTTGTAATTTCATCAGGGAAACATATGATAGTATTCCCTTCCAGATGAAATCTTCTAAAAGCACCATGCAATGCGTCTGTGTCTTATTAGTGATGTCGCGAACATCAAAATTTCGGTTCGCGAACAGCGGACCCGAACTTCCATCAAATGTTCGCGAACGTGCGAACCCGGCGAACCGCCATAGACTTCAATGGGCAGGCGAATTTCAAAACCCACAGGGACTCTTTCTGGTCACAATAGGGATGGGAAAGTTGTTTCAAGGGGACTAACACCTGGACTGTGGCATGCGGAGGGGGATCCATGGCAAAACTCCCACGGAAAATTACATAGTTGATGCAGAGTCTGGTTTTAAGTCATAAAGGGCATAATTTACCTAACATTCCTAAATTGTTTGGAATAACATGCTTTAAAACATCAGGTATGATGTTGTATCGATCAGGTAGTGTAAGGGTTACACCCGCTTCACAGTAACAGACCAATCTCCCCGTTTAATGCACCGCAAACAACCGCAAACAGTCCCTTTGCACAACCGCAAACTCCCCATTTGCACAAGGTTGGATACCAAGCTAGCCATGTCCCGTTCCTTGTCCTCACTGATGTCATTGAAGGTCTCTTCCTCCACCCAGCAACCAAGGGTCCCCGAAAGGTGACAACAAGCCCCCTGGGACGCCTGCTGTGTTTGGTCTTCCACCTCCTCAAAGCCACCTTTCTCCTCTTGACTCCTCTTCTTCAGACTCCCAGAGTCTGGTGGCTTCCACTGCCCAGCATGGAAGATTATACACAGGTCAGAGTCTGGGGGCTTCCACTGCCCAGCATGGAAGATTATACGCGTTGCCTCTGTCTGCGTTATTATAAGGTGTGTACTGTTAAGTAGTACTATTCCTATCAGTTTAATCCCGGTTACGTCCACTATCAGGGGACGTGTATATGGCATTGATTTTTGGAAGCGGGAGATGGAAAAAGATGCTTGCTCGGTCCTCCCACTTCAAATTTGGGTCACTGCGCGTGCAATCTAAGGTGCCACCAGATATGAGTGTCACTGTGCACTGGCAAAAGTTGGCAGAGTAGATGCAATAGGCTTCACACACACGCCTGTAGGCAGGCAATTGCTATTCAATCTATTACAGTCAAAAAAGTGTTGTTTTATGTCACTGTACACTACGGTTGCACCAGATATGACATATCACTGTGCACTGGCAAAAGTTGGCAGAGTAGATGCAATAAGCTTCACACACACGCCTGTAGCAGGCAATTGCTATTCAATCTATTACAGTCAAAAAAGTGTTTTTTTATGTCACTGAGCACAATATAAGCTGTGAGCCTGACACAGGCAGGCAACTGAAATTAGATTACAGGAAAAAAATGGTTGTTTTTCAATGTATGTTACACCACCAGGTATGAGTAGTGAAAATAAGCACAATATAAGCTGTTAGGTGTTAGCCTGTCACACACACACGCTGGCAGGCAGGCATAGATTACACAAAAAAAAATAAAAAATAAAATACATTTTGTTCAAAGTTTCCTCAATGATGAAGTATAGGGGGCAAATCGAAAAGCGCATGTGTTCGCCATTTGCGGCGGACGCGAACATGCGAAAATCGCCGCGAATAGTTCTCCGGCGAACTGTTCGGGACATCACTATGTCTTATGTCTAAGTAGAATAATTAGGTTTTATTCTATTCTATAATTTGGATCCCTAAGTATGTAACTATGTATGAAATGTATTTCTTAGTTGTTGAATTGGTGAGTTAAGTTCTAAAGTCTCTAATGTTTTGCTTGTGTTGACCTAGAATTCCAATATTTCATGAAATAGGCCTATAAAGGTTATTAACGAGGAGATTTTCACACCAAGGTCTGATAGGAACAATAATACATTGTCGGCAAAAGCAGCTATTTTGTGTTATTCTGTGCTAATTATAATTCCCCTCAGATAGTTATTATTTTCTACTAGCGAATTGCCCATCAAAAGATGACGGTCATAACATTTTTAGGCAGGTAATGCTGTTTGCCACACAATGTAAGTGTTTTGGTCCTCTGAGTACTTCGGCGCTCATTGTCAGCCTCTACCCTTGTGTACTTTTGGTTGTCTAAGCAGCTTTGGCGCTCATTGCAAGCCCTGGCTGAGCGACTTCGGTGCTCATTGCGACCCTCTTCCCTGTTTTATATATATATATATATATATATATATATATATATATTTATATATCTTTTAATAATGAATTCATTAAATCATAAATTAATATAACTTTTTTGTAATTAATATATGCAGCAATCAAAATCCTGAAGAGCTAACAATCTGTTTGTATTGTCCTGCAGCATACAATGTACATTTGGACTGTTGCTGACCTGAGGTGTAAGTGTCAGCAATGTGGCAAGTGTGCAGTATAAATAGACTGCGTGCGCCAGGGCAAACCGTTTGTTTAGTTGTGTAAATCGACATTTTAGATTCATAATGTTATTAGTTGCAAGTTAGTGTTGTAAAATGTCTGCGATTGTCTATGTGTTAGGCGGGTCTGGAGCATTTTCCGTACTTCCTAATAGTGTATTTTATACATTATTAGGGGTTGTGTAGCCTCGTTTTTTTTAGATTTCCGAAAAATGGGCAAATTGTGTTTAAATTGTGGTGCAACCTCACTCCCAGATGTCCTGGCTGTCCCCCCATGCTGTTTGTGATGTTTATTTATTTTATTTTTTTATTGTATTTGTGTTTTTGTTGTTTTTGTATGTGCGCGGTCCAGCCATTAAGTTCGTATTTCTTTTATTTCGTATTTTTTTTCTAAATCCCGCTTTCCTTTTTGTAGTGTTACGGACCATAATTTTTTTTTTTTTTAACTCTCGCATTGTGAATGGTGTAATTGAGTTTTCAGTTGATGTGTATTGCTCACAACTATATATGTGATATGCATAGAAAATGAGGAGTTACTACCATGATCAATAGTGTGGTATGGAGTTGACTTTAAATTGCTCCGAAAAGATTCAGAAAGTGGGGGCAAAATGTTGAAGTTTCAATAGGCAGAAAACACTATTTAATTGACTGTTCACTATGAAAACACTATTATTTGTCCAGTATCTCCCTACAAAAAGTAGTTAAAGGAAGTATTTACGGTAATTGCCAATAATAAATATAAATAATTACCAATTTCACAAGAGAAATAATGTGATCAAAAACAACCTTTATTAAGATAATCTAAAATCAGTAAAAAAAAAACTGAAAAGGTGATGGGATAGTGTACCTATTGTAGAGTAAGGTTTCTCACAAACTAGTTTCCTAATAAGTCCATATGAATAATATTCACCTAAATATAACTGATACAAAAAAAACATAAATGTGATAATGGTTAATTGAGCACCAAGGCCAATAAGGCATTTGATAGAATTTGTTTATTATTCCATGAATTGATTAGCGCTGCTATAATTTTATGGACAATCAGTACTGAGTGTCTGTCTTAAAAAAAAATAGTCTGATTTGGTAATGAAATCGATTGCACTATAGGTTGCAGTCTAGTTGCAATAATTGATGGTAAAATGTTGTCCTGACTTAGCAGGGATATTGGTTTATAAGGTTATGATCTTTATTCAGTTTAGGTAGGACGATTACATGTATTAATGCTGTATTAACATATTTAGGCAGCAACAGGGGTGTAGGAACCAACATAATTCTGGGGGATACAGCTCACTTGATACATAGAACAATTAACAGCTTCTATATGCATACATACACATAATGAGAAATCTGGGGGGGGGGGGGGGTTGTCCCCCTTCTCTCCCATTTCCTAGACACATGGGTGGTAACCTGCTTGCTAAAATATTATTGCATATCTCAGTGAGATCGTTGAAAATACTCAATATTCGGCTCCCAGGCCATCTGGGCCAGGAATTTTATGTAATGACAATTTGGCAATGGTTTGAATAACTTTTAGATGGGTCATTGGTTTGTTCAGTAGTGCTTGTTCTGTAAGGGGAGATTTTTTTAGTCCTGCCTGTTGCAGGAAAGTGATTCCTAATGCTGAATTAGCAGGTTGTTCTGATTATAGCTAAAACCATAGTCTTTGAAGAGATCTAGGATTATTTTTGGATTGTTCACTAGATCTCATTTTGAATTTCTAATGACATGTATCCAAGATTTTTTGTGGTTTCACATGTGTATTTTTTGGAAGGAAATAAGGTGATTTGTGATAAAACTCCATTATGGAATCATACATTTGTTTTGTTTCTAGATACACTTGTTTTGTGGCCTCCGTAGGGTTTTCTTTATGTCAGCAATATGTGTCAATAGAGCCTTGATAACAGTCTGAAGTTGTTTCTGGCTTCTGTTCTACATCCTGAAACATAGGTGTCATGACTGATTTTGGGGCTCCCCTGCACCCCAACAAGTACCACTGTTATCTGGGACTCTTACACATCGCATTGATAACATAAAGGCTATCAAAATGGACATGGGATGTGGTCTAGGGACTGTGACAGGTGTTTTTTCTTTTATATATGTTTAAAAAATGGATGTTGTATTTTGATACACTGACTTCCATCCTAGGTGTTAAACTCCCCCAATAGAACATATAAGCAAATAACTAGTGTAAAACCAGATACAGCCACTTGCCAGGCATCTGGCTTCTGACCTGGAGGTTGGAATGCCCTCTGCCCCCCTTGCAGGCCACAGGATGAACACATGTCTAGAATATTGGTGACCTACCCAGCTCTTGTGTATCTAGGGATGGGAGGGGGGTTGTGGCTGTGCTGGGGTGAGGAGGTCCCACAAAGAATTCAGACAGTGCTGTGGGGGAGATCTCTCTGTGTTTGAAATATCTGTGATAATAATAAACTAGGCAGTCTGCTATGCACTAAAAGACGTTGTGGTCTGATTTCTCTGCGGCTCTATGACTTATGTCCTGGTCTTAATTGCTCGTGTGCTGAAATGAGCATAAAGTCACAACCTGCAGATTGCTCCTATAAGTTACAGTAGGAGAATTAGGGGTGTTCTGAGCAGCTTATATCTAGGTCGTGACAATAGGCCTTACAGCTTTAGAGGCTTTCCATAGAAGGTTATGATTATCAGTAGATGCAATGTTGGCTGTCTAATTATGACAATGTATTTCTAATATATTTTGACATTTCTCTGACGTGTAGAGATAAGGTGGAGATCTCTAAATGGTTGACTTGACAAAGAAGCATTCATTTGTAGTCCAATAAAATGGGTGAATGGGAGTAATGATTATATTGTATATATGTGTTTTCAAGATTATATGATACTAGCAACTTGCCCGTCAAAAAATTACGGCAATAAAATTGTAAGGCAGGTAATGCTGTTTGCCACAGAGACTAAGTGTTTTGGTTGTCTGAGATAGCATGAGGCTCGCAACGAGCGCCGAAGTGACTGCCTTTGGCGCTCATTGCGTGGCTCGCAATGAGCGCCTTTAGTGCGCATTGCGAGCCTCTTGGTTGGTGTATTTTTTGTTATCAGAGGCGTTTTTGTGCTTATTGTAAGGTCTGCATTGATCTCCTTTTGGCACTTATTGGAAGCCTCTCCACTGGTGTACATTGTGTCCTATGAGCACCGTTGGCGCTCCTTGTGAGGCGCGCGGTGAAGGTCTTTTTCCTTTTTTTGCAATATAGTGGTGTTTTTTTGTTTTCTGTATATATTTTTTATGATAATTAAATCATAAATTAATATACTTTACCTATTTGTAATTAATATATGCAGCAAGGAATGTGCTGAAGAGCTAACAATCTGTTTTTATGTTCATGCAGCAATGTGTGCAGTGTGTAGTGTAAATACGCTGCGTGCGCTTGGGGAAGCCGTTAGTGTAGCTGTGTACTTCCGCATTAGTGTTGTAAAATGACGCCGAACGTGTATGTGGTATGCGGGTGTGGATGATTTAGTGTCCTTGCTAATAGTGTATCTTGTACCTTGTACAGTTTTTGTAAAAGTTGTATGTGCTTGGCGGTGTTTTGCCACTTTAGGGGTCGCATAGCCTCGTTTTTAGATTTTTTTTGGCACCCATTTTTTCTCTTGCTTAGGGGATTTCCGAGTGTCTAAACTCTGTAAATTGGACTGAAATTGAGGTGTAACCACTTCCAGACGACCTGGGTGTCCTCCCTTGCTGTGGGTAAGGTTTTTATTTTATTTTTGTGAGTATTTTGTGTTTTTTTTATGTTTTCCGTTGTGCGCGGGTCGGCCGTTAAGGTCGTATTTTCGCGAGTCCCGCGGCCTGTATTTTTTTGTGTAAGACTGTATTTAGTCATTGCGTGTTTTTTTTTCAAATTCACGCTTCCGTGCCTGTTTGTAACAGCTTGTGGGGCGCCGTAGAACCTCCGCCTTTGCAAATGCGGCCCCTCTACTGGGTCCACCAGCGCAAAGTGTGCCTCCGTGGCTCCTTGCCAGAAAATAGAGGAGTGGAGAGATTTGTTTTGTTATACCTTTACATTTGGGGTGGTCCTGACCTGTCCATCATCCTGCTCATAACATTGTTCATATCACCACCTATAGAGTTCCTTGAGCCTATTTACATTTTTTTCTCACATAATGCTGTAGAGAAACAATGGTTAGCTCCATTTAGTGCATATACATTCATTAACTTGTAAAGTCCGCTTTCTATATTAATTTGTAACAATATGTATCTACCTTGATTGTCTCTTTTAATTTGAACAATTTGGTATCTTAGGTTTTTGTGTATTAGAGTTGCTATGCTTTTCCTTTTTGGGGGCTAGAGGCAGTGATACAATTCCCAATCCAGGGGGAAAGAAGGAGTTTTTGATGACCATTGTGTCTCTTAGTGTAACACAATATCTGATTTTAAAGTTTTCAGGCGCTGTGTTACCTTTCTTTTTGCTGGTATATTTAATTCCTCAGCATTCCAAAAGATAATTTATAACATATTTTGTAGGTAAGTATCTGGTGATTTCTGGGTACTTAAAGTCGATAAAGGTATCATTTAAATAGTACCTGTTTTACAGATGGATCTGAAAAGTTTTATTATAGTATACAGTATAGAGCGCCTATGCCGGTCCCAGCAAGCAAGCGCTGTCTTATCCATTCTAGGGAGACTTGGATGGCCTAATCCTTGTTTCTGGATGGAGTGAATTTTTGTTTCCTCAAATGTTTAGAGATTGCTGCAACGTATTTATCCATTTTGGTATCTATCTTTCATTTAAATTGTTATTAATATGTGGTCATGTAATATAATGTTGCCCTTGTACCCTGCAGTAGATGCCCCACACCTGGTTCTGAGCCAAAATAGAGTGACCAAGATGTAGTTAAATGTTTTCATGGGTCAATTTAATGTCTCTTTATATGGAAAGATGAATAGGTAACAGATGGTGTCACACTTAGCAGTTTCTGTTATCATAATGGTTTCCCTCTGATCAACAATTGAGTTCTAAATTACTGATGATGAAACATAAAGCGTCAGGTTAGAAAAATTAACTCGCTGCCGGAAATATGAACCGGTGTTGGGCTGTCATCTACTGGGAAAGGAAGAAGTGCAGAGTCACTGCTCTGTAATTCCAAAATATTCTGGGGTATTTGCAAATGGGACAATAAATGTTCAGTAAAAAACTTATGAGGGCAGCAATACAAAGTATAGACTGGGACAAAGAACTGGCAGGTAACATTTAGATCCTTACTAAATATACATACACATCAGCATATACCATGTGAGAATAAAAGTAAAAGGAGTAAATCACACCCGATGTGGCTTAACAATGATTTAAAGATCAAGATATGGTGTAAAAAACAGGCATTTAAATTATACAAACAAGAGGGGACAGAGACTGCTTTTTACGGGAGTACAAGGAAATCAACAAGGCTTGCAAAAAGGTGATTAGACTGGCTAAAATAGAAAAGGAAAAATTAGAACATTACAATGTGACACAGGCAGTCTGATAATTAGTGACTAGGTAAAGGCAGATGAGCTAAATATGTTATTTTCTTCGGTATATACAAGGGAGGTAACAGCGGTTGGGACACTTCAACATAATGGGGCTACACTACCTTCATCAAATAACTGGTTAACGCAGGAAGAAATCCAAAAGAGGTTGGAAATAATAAATAATAAAGCCCCAGGTCCTGATGAAATACATCCAAGGGTACTGAGGGAACTGGGTTCTGTAATAGCAAAACCATTATATCTAATTTAGCAAGATTCACTCAGCACAGGCCCTCTACCAGATGAGTGGAGAAAAGCAGAGGTGATACCTATATTTAGGAAGAGAGCAAGAGCAAATCCTGGGAATTATAGACCAGTGAGCCTAACTTCTGTAGTGGAAAAGCTTTTAGAAGGGTTAATAAGGGATAATATACAATAATATGTCTATTTGAACTGGATTATAAGTAGGAGCCAACATGGATTTATGAGGGATAGGTCATGTCAAACAAATCTAATTAGTTTCTATGAGGAGGTTAGTAGGAACCTGGATCAAGGCAACTCAGTGAATGTAGTCTTTTTGAATTTTGCACAGGCTTTTGATACAGTGCCACATGGGAGACTATTGTGCAAACTAAGGGATACAGGGATTGCAGTAAATATCTGCTCATGGATTGAGAGCTGGCTAAAAGACAGGAAGCGAAGGGTTGTTGTAAATGGAACATACTCCAATTGGACTAATGTGGTAAGTGGGGTTTCTCACGGGTCAGTATTAGGTCCTCTCCTTTTTAAAATATTTATTAATGACTTAGAAGTAGGACTGGGAAGTAGTGTCTCCATTTTTGCTGATGACGCTAAGTTGTGCAAGGTAATTTAATCAGATAATGATGTACTTTCCCTCCAAAGAGATTTACATAAAATGGCAGATGAGATTTATTACAAATAAATGCAAGGTTATGCATCTGGGAAGATAAAATAGCCATGCAATTTATAATCTTAATGGAGCAAATATAGGGGTATCAGATATTAAAAGGGATTTGGGAGTGCTTGCGGACAACCACCTAGGTAACAGCTGCAAAGCCAAATAAAATATTAGCATGTATTTAGAAGGGTATAGAAGCCATGGAAGCAAATATAATTCTACCACTATACAAATCCCTAGTAGGCCCTAATTTGGAATATGGAGTGCAATTTCGGCACCACTTCATAAAAAGGACAAGAGCTACAAAACTAATAAGGGGAATGGAGGTGCTAATTTATGAAGAAAGACTAACCAAATTAAGCATATTTTTTCTAGAATAAAAAGGCGACTAAGAGGGAATATGATTACCTTATATAAATACATCCAGGGTCAGTATAAAGATTTGTGCCAAGAGGTTTTCAACTGAGAAGAGGACATCCTTTGAGGTTAGACGTAAAAAGATTCCACCTTCAAGAAAGAAAAGGATTCTTCAAAGTAAGGGTGGATAATCTGTGGAATTCTCTACTAAAAGAGGTGGTGAGGGCGGGTTCCATAGATAACTTTAGAAGATGACTGGATCAATTAAATAACAACTAATCTGCATATTGCAGATCAGAGGAGATCTTAAAAGGTTGAACTTGATGGACTGAAAGTCTTTTTTTAACCTCAATTACTATGTAACTATGTAACTAGACTGCCAGGCAAATGATTACTTAAATGTTCAATATCTTACAAATTAAGAGAATTTTCTATTCATATATTTTTCAAGTCTGACCATTCCAGATGAAAGATTTTATTTGGGAAGGCTGGGTTTTAAACACTAGTCACTGGAAATATTAACAAAGCACATCCCACTGTTTCTGTGCATATGCTTCACAGTGTTGAACATACTGAGGGAGTGATGCAGCTGAAGACGAGCTAGTTATAATGATACAGTGTGTTGCAGAATCCAGTAGAGGATGTGCAAAAACACGTTGACTTATGCCCCACAGTATTTTAAAAATATTCCTTCCTGGGTACACTTTGCTTAAAAAAGTTAACTGTAGTATTGTACATTTTATTTATAATGTGCAGGTCTAATAAGTGTAGCTCCCCAGTGCATGCCAGTCTCCCCCCATGCTTCCAACTGTCTCTGCAGTGCTCAATGATGGATGCACTTTCAAAATTAAGTTAATACTGGGAGTTGCTATTATGATGGAGCTGCCACAAGACCATGGCACAGCTCTGTACAGGCCAAACTGTATTCTGATTTTTTTTCTTTATTAAGTCTTCTTTAAGACATACAGAATCATTTTTCCAAACAAACATTTCAATAACACAGACTAGAAAAAAACACAAAAAAACACCAAAAAGGAAACAAAGACAATGACATATAAATAATAAAATACAAACATATTAAGTGGGATCAAAATAATAGAAATTAAATTGCTTGTTGTATTGATATATATGTCCCACAATCTCCATTTTAATTTATATTTACAATTACTTCTCAAGTAAAATTCTAGAAAATCATTTTCAATTTGTCTATTCCTACTAATATGGGGCCATATTAAATTCCAGCCTTGTAAGTCCAACGTGTAGCACAAAAGGGCTGCGTGCTTCAAATTTGGCCGTTTTACATAGCTATTAAATTAGAAAGGGCTGCGAGCTACGAGCGAGAGAGGCTATTTAATAAACTAGTTCTCGTCCGCCGGAGTTACGTGCTCGAATGCAAACAATTATGCAATCACGTAGTTACGGGTTCAGATGGAGCCAATGGAAAAAGAGATTGCAAGCGTTACGTCACTGAAAAAGGGGAGGGTAGATTTCGAAGTCCTACGTGCATCAATTCCAATTTGCGATCAGACCAACAGGCCAGAAATAATGCAATATTAATAAAGCAGTAAATATGATATTCTATTACATGCGAGTTACAGCATATGTCATAACACATTGATTGCCAGGATCGATATAACACAAAATATGAACATGAAATAAAGTATTTTTTGGGGACGATTTACGAGCTTGAGAATGTTGTGCTATTAATTCTAAGACCTAACATCACTTTCCCTGTTAATAAAAGTACAGTAGTGTGTCTTTATTTTATTAATAAGTGCTACATATTGTACTTTACACCCTTGCAGGTGCTCTCGAGCACACGTTTGCCTTTGGGCTCCATTTGTGTGTTACGTGCTTGCTCGCGAGTGACCATGGTGCAATTTAATAGCTGAATTGAACAAGTAGCGGTTACGGGCTTGTCAGATCAAAGGATTTACGTGTGCAAAGTTCAGCGTTGCTCAGCACGTAGCCTATTCTCGTCCGTCCTGCGTGTTAACACGCAAAGCCCGCTGCAAGCAACATTACAGGGCTAATTTAATAGCCGTAACACGTAATTCTGGAGTTATGGGCTATGTTTTAACACATAACCCCAATTTAATAGGGCTGTAGATCTTTTATTTTGCTCTAAAAAGGGATCATTCTTTTTTTCAAATTTACGGCAATAAACCATTTAGAAATGGTTAAAATTGGAATTACCATGAATTTGGCTTGAAAATGTAAATGGTCTGGAAATATATGGAACAATATCAATTTGTGGGCCAAAGGTACTTCACATTTGATAAACTTCAAAACTAGTTTTATACAGAGGGGCCAAAAAATGTAATCTGTTTAAAATCCTACCACATATGTTTGAATGTGCCAACTTCAATATCAAATCTCCAATTACACTCTCCCATATCATTAGATGGAATGACGGTATGAACATTTTGCACTGGTTCCAAATTAAGAATGAGATGCTATCAAATGGTGACTTGAAAAGTTAGATTTTTCAAAAAAACATAAAAGTTAAAGATACAGATCTGATGGAAGTAACCATGAGGAATACTATAAAATAATGGAGAAAATTCAATCAAAAACATTTCTTAATAATATTTCCCAGCCCGATGACTCCAGTGTCTTCTTTAATAAAACTACTAAATACCCCCTTATTGGATATCTTAGCCAAAAAGGGGGTTCGATACTTAGGAGATTTATTCCATAATGGCATTCTGAAATCCTTTGAGGAATTAAGAGCGAAAATCCAACCTGCAGAAATCAATGTGGTTAGAATATATTAAAATGTATAGTCATCTTAAGTCTTCCGGTTTTGTTTTGATGGGTCAAAGAGATCTGTCTGACTGCGAAAAATTAATTCAAGCAGATGACAAATCACATTTAATGTATGCAAACTTTGGGAGAAAGATTTGAAAAAGGAGTAGGCCTTTGGAAACATGGCATGCAGCCTTTTCCATTACTGAAAATTTTGGGAAAAATGCATTTCGTAGAGAAACTTATTTTAAAATCACAAATAGGTGGTCCTTAGTCCCTTTAAAGATGTATCAAATTAACAAGAAGATAGAAGCCAAACTTTTTTGCCATGATTGTGGACAAACTGGCACTCACATACATATATGGTGGCAGTGCCCAAAAATACAGAAATGGTGGAGGGAATACACCTCACTAATAATATCGAAATTTGAGAAAAATTTGCCATTTACTCCGGAAATTATCCTTTTTTATATTTTTCCTGAAACTGTCTCATCAGAGATTAAAGCTCTTTTGGTGCAGATATTTATGACTGTTAAAAGTTGTTTTGCCTTTAAATGGAAGCGAGAAAAAATCCCCACATGGTCCGAAATTCTCACTAAAATTAGTAAAACACCCTCCTCCCCGTCACCCACCCACCCCAACTCAGATTAAATTTATAGAGCCATACTGGAGGGGGCGTGGCCTAATGGGACAGCAAGACTTGCCAGACATCAGCTCCATCCCAATACCCACTCAATCCAGGGTAATCTGCCCTAATCCCCCACAAAAAAAACCTTTAAACACCAGCACAAGTGTAAGGGGGTGCAGGGGAAGAGGAGTAAAGAAGAATTGCGAAAATCAGGGCTAATTAACACGCCGCATGGTGGAGAAGTGCTGCAGGGGCAACCCAAGCAGCCCAGAAGCCCACTTTTAACCCCCAACGAGCATTACCTACCACTGGATCAAAGTAAGTGGTTGAGGCCTCCACCACCTGGTCCCCCACTGAGCTTGTGCCAGAGACTGAAAGAGGTGCCAGACTCCATTGAGAGGCTACTCTGGGAGGTAAGAGGGACACACTACACCAGATCCCTTCCTCACCATCCCTACACAAGTAGTGCATAAGCAAAAATAAGCATAATAAAGGCCACCTAGACCCCAACATCTAAAGTGGCACAACTCTATTTACTTAGAGGGGGCAGGAGGCCATCTTGAGACACATACACCAAGAGAAGCCCGCCCCAGACAAGGCTCCAAAATGGGTCCCAGACAGCACTAACAGCAGCCTTTTTAAGCCCCACAGGGGAGTCCCCAACTGGACAGCCTACAACAGCACAATTACTGCCTCCAACTCATCTGTGCAAAGATTAAGATTAAAAGGGGTTAAAAGATTTAAGAGACAGAATCACAACCCAGCATCTCTCCTAACTTAATAAACGACAACAAGTTGTGAGACGCATGTCACAAATAAGCTGGCAAGACTTATCCAGACAAGTTTCACTAGGATTGTAAATATGTTAAACAATTCAAAAAGCAAGATGCAATAACTCACTGAATTACGCAAGTCACCTACATGAGCCGGCTACCAGAAAAGCTCTAGCCCACCTAAACTCTCATGCTCAACTAAGCAAAATCCCTAGCCTGCTTCACCTACAGCACAGAGTCAGAAGACGGCAACCTCTATAGATCACACCCTCAGGACCAGGCGGCATCATGGCGGCTCGCAGCAGCACCAAACCCAAAAAGAATCAAGCGAGTAGAAACATCCAGGAGTTTTACAAAGCTCCAAACGATGCGTCATTATTATAGAGGGAGAGCCGGAAGTAGCACATGCTCAGGTGGAACTAACAGACAAAAACATGGAAAAAATAAAACTGATGTTCCAAGAACTAATGACGATTGCTATCACTGACCTGAAAAGGGAGCTGCATGGCCTGGGACAAAGAACGCAGCTGTTAGAGGAGCAAACAGACCAGATAGTAGAAGCCCAGATGCATGATCAAGAGGTAATGGCGCAACACTCCACACAGATAAAAGAGCTGACTGACAAGGTTGAAGATCTTGAAAACCGCTCACGAAGACATAACATAAGACTGAGAAATGTCCCAAGCAGCATCTCAGACATACTGCAGTACTCAAAAGCGGTCATACTTGGGATCATTCCCACAAGCAGCGAAGCAGACTGGGCTATTGAAAGAGCGCATAGGGCCCTTGGCCCAACAAAAGCTAACAACCAACCTAAGGATATAATAATAAGGTTTGCCAAACAAAGCGCAAGAGACTTGATACTCACAGCAGCGAGAAGGCTCAAAGAAATCAAAGGCCCGGACAACTCATCTATACAAGTATACATGGACTTGGCTCCGGCCACACTGCAGAAAAGGAAGGAGATGAAACCCATGCTGGAGATATTGTCCAGCCACAAAATCCTCTACAAGTGGGGTTTTCCATTTTCACTAATTTTCCAGCGGGGCGGATCCACTTACAGAGTACACACAGTAGAAGAAGCTGAGATCCTCCTGAGAAAGCTAAATTTACTAGCAGAGGATAGAGACGCTGAAAGGAGAAGTCCAAGACCCAGACCCAGTCTTGCCAAGATGTGGCAAGTATCGGCCAAAAAAACAAAAACAGCAGCCTTCAGTAGGGGGCCTCTCATGGAGCAAGCTACAGGAGGAGGTCTGGACACCGCTCCGTCAGCCGACTGCGAGGATCCTGATGCTGATCATTGAGAGAGTATTGAACACTTTTTTTTCCCCATGAGCAGGTTGAGCCGAAGAAATTGCAGCAAATAGCTAAAATGTTTAAGTTATGTTAGAGACAGATAGATTGTTATATACAGATATGCAGATCTAGCTGTAGCGGAGCTCTTGAGGTGACTTAAATGATTTGGAGGGATGAAGATTAAGGGGAGTTTTGAGCCCTTAACAACTCCCCAGGTAGAACCCCCAGGAGGGAGTCCTCTCCCTAAGAGGTCAAACCCAGTAATGGGAGCAATAGCTACTGGCCTCAAGGTATGGAAACAGGTAGGGAGACAGGGAAACTACCAAATTGTTAGGACATGTTTTAACCAGTTTATTGAAATGTTGAATCTAAGCTTCTGTATCTCTTTTGCTTTTCTTCTTAGTCTATCCAGTTTACAGGTGGTCTCGGCGCCCAAGACACCCAAGGTAGGTTCCCAGCGCAGGTCACGGTCCTTCAGCATTCCACATCCAGGTAACCTAACCGCCACACACTCCCCACTGAGAACATATAAAGCTAACTACACAAAAAACCAATGGCTGATGTAGAGCACACCGTTTTAACACACAATGTAAGGGGCTTCAACTCTCAATTTAAAAGACGCAAAGCTTTCCTGTTCTATAAAAGATTCCATCCATCTGTCATATTTATGCAAGAGACCCATTTCGCCCAGGGCAAAGTACCCACCTACCTACACAAGGAATTCCCAGTATTCTACACTTGCAACCAGAAAAGCAAAAAAGCAGGCTTAGCTACATTAATACACCGTGATTTCCCATTTGTAGTCGAAAAACAAACCAAAGACAAAGAGGGTAATTTTCTAATTTTAACAGGAACCATCCTAAATCTTAGAATCTCATTGGTTAATATCTATGCCCCTACCACAGCGCCAACCAGAGCCCTCACTAAATTACTAAGTACCTTGAAACAAAAAGACTGGGGCAGAATCATACTAGGAGGTGACATTAACCTTACGCTCGAGCCTTCTGTAGACAGATCAAAAGCAACCCATCCCACGCGTAACATGAAACAGCTCAAAACAATTCACACACAAATGAGGGAGCTAGAGTTGATTGATGCCTGGAGAGGACTACACCCCTCGGAAAAGGAGTATTCTTATTACTCCCCAACTCACAATTCCTATTCCAGAATAGATGTTCTCCTAACTCATACCTCGCTATTTAACCACACAGTGGATGCCCAGATCCACCCTTGCCCTTGGTCTGACCACGCGGTAGTTAGCATCAAAATTCAACTGGGACTTAGTCTCACAACCCCTGGGAAGTGGAGCTTAAACGAGGCACTTCTAACCAATCCCGGATCGCTAGCTCAAATAGAACATGACATTCAAGATTACTTCACGTTAAACATGGTCCCCGAGGCAAATATAGGGTGGGTCTGGGTAGCGCACAAAGCATACATAAGAGGCACCATAATTAAAATGGCAGCTGCCAGAAAGAAACAATGCATTCAAAAAGAAAATGACTTATTTAAAAAACTGCAGTACTTGGAAAAAGCAATTCAGGCCAAAGCTCCTGGGGTCTCTAGAACCCAGCTAGACAACGCTAGACTAGAACTAGATTCTGTACTAGCCGCTAAAACTGAACAGGCCCTTAGGAAAACTAGGCATAAGTTTTACGCCCAGGGTAACATGCCCTCCCCTATGCTTGCACGCAGACTCAACCTAAAGAAAAACTTAACTCATATCACCAAAATTAAAACGGAAAGTGGAGAAATTACAATGAACCAATCGGAAATAAAAAAGACATTCCACAAGTGCTACCAAGAAATCTACTCGGCAAAAACAAAAGCCAATAACTTCTCAGTGCAGGAATTCCTTAACAGCCTAGACATTCCCAAAATCTCGGAGGGGGAATTAGACTCCCTAAATGCAGAGATAACCCCGTCCGAAGTTATTGACACTATAAAAACGCTTAAAGCAGGAAAAGCCCCTGGCCCGGATGGCTACTCAAACTTATATTATAAAAGCTTTGCAAGACACCTTGCCCCACACCTAAGCAAATTATTTAATGAGATGCTATTAGGAGAGCCAATGCCAGCCGAGCTAAACCAGGCAGATGTAGTCTTTATCCCTAAACCAGGAAAGGATACTTTAAATCCAAGGAACTATAGGCCAATATCCCTGTTAAACGGGGACATTAAAATCCTATCTAAGCTAATGGAAGCAAGGGTAGCCAAATTCCTCCCCAAACTAATACACAAAGACCAAGTGGGCTTTGTGCCGTACAGACAAGCTGGGGATAACATACAACGTATTCTAAATGTCTCCCACATAGCTAAAAAGGCGAATATACCTCTCAGTCTAGTAGCCTTAGATCTAGAAAAGGCATTCGACTCCGTTGAATGGCCTTATTTACATGCGGTTCTAGATAAATTCGGCATCAGAGGCAAATTTACAAATCTAGTAACTGCATTATATAAAGCACCGACGGCAAGCCTTAGGCTTCCAGGGGCTAATAGAGATCTTATAAACATCCAGAGAGGTACGAGGCAGGGATGCCCCCTGTCCCCGCTACTATTCGCTCTAGCCATCGAACCTCTCGCTCAGGCCATTAGGACATGCCCCACCATACAGGGTATTGAGGTGGGATGTCAACAAATGAAATGCAGTTTGTTTGCAGATGACATCTTGTGCACGCTTACAAAACCGGTAACCTCAATAGCAGCCCTTATGGACTTAATGACCCGGGTTTGGGAACTTGTCAGGCCTCAAAGTTAACGCAGATAAATCTGAAATAATATGCATGAGAGTGCCCTCAGACCAGGTACAAGCCCTAAAAGAGGGACACTCGTTCTCATGGCCAAAGGGAAGTATCAAATATCTAGGAGTTAACCTCACACAAGAGTTGTCAGCTTTATACAAAGAAAATTATATCCCCCTTTACAAAAAATTACAAACAGATCTACTTAGGTGGAATAGATACAACCTGTCATGGACAGGAAGAAAAAACGCTTTTAAAATGAACATGTTACCCAAAATCTTATACTATTTTAGAACACTCCCGATTAGAATACATAGAGGAGATTTAGATGGCTTCCAAAAAGCGGTATTCCGATTCATCTGGCAACATAAACACCCGAGAATCAACAAGTCCCTAATGTATAGAGACAGAGAAGCAGGGGGTTTGGCGTGCCCAAATTTGATACACTACTTTAAAGCAGCCCAGATTTCCTTCCTACCACAAGCCCATTCCAGTGAACACCAACCAATGTGGGTATCCCAAGAGAACTATCAAATGAAACCCTACAAATGGGATAATATCTTTTGGTCCCCGACACTCCACCCAATAGCAAAATCAGGCTACAATAATCCAATGATTAAATTATCCCTGCAGGAGTGGAGAGGGGCGAACTCCAAGCGGCAGTTAACACACTCCCTTTCATCTCTCACGCCAGTCCTTTCGGGGTCCCAGATTATGAAGGAATTAGGGGGGGTCTCAAAAGCGTGGTGGCTCTCGCGGAAACTAGACCTGCTAGGGGCATGGTTCCAAGACGGCAACCTTTTAACCTCTATACAATTCATAAATAAGTACAATCTACCAGACAGGGAGATATTTAACTATAACAAGATATGCCACAGGGTCCAAGAACTGGTCAAATCCTGGGGTCCCCCACAGGACACCTGGTTTGCGAAAGTATGTGCGCAGAATCCCCTAGCCAGAGGCATAATTGGTACCCTTTACTCGCTTGCCAACAAGCCACTTAAAGACCAAAAGCCTAAACATGTCCTACAATGGGAACAGGAAATGGGAGTAGAATGGGACACCCAGAGATGGGGAAAAATACACAAGGCACTGACTAAAGGCTCCCTCTTCTTTAGCTATTTAGAAACAGCAACTAAAGTACTACACAGGGTATACATGACACCTGACAGGCTAAATAAGATAAATCCGCTTTCCCCTCCTGAGTGCTTTAGGAACTGCTCAGATAGAGGAACCTTTGGCCACATCTGGTGGGACTGCCCAAAAGTACAGGCCCTGTGGCGAAGGGTAACTGCAATGATCTCTGAGGTATTAGACAGGGAAATACACCCCTCTAGGGAGACATGCTTACTGGGAATGCCAGTACTGAACGTTAATAAGAACCATAACAAGTGGATACAAATGGTCATGCTGGCAACCAAAAGCCACATTGCAAAGAATTGGAAATCTCCCCATTTAGACGCCCAAGAGGTCATAAAAAAATTAAACCACATCATGATTTATGAAAAAATGACGCATTCAATAAATAACTCCCTCTCCACTTTTAGTCAAATTTGGGACAGATGGGTGGAGTCGGACAAAGCTATTTTAATTTAACAAAAACTTGATTTAGAGTGGAAATTAGTACACTAGGAAGGGAAGGCGTAATTGGATGAGGCGGAGACTCCAGGCCGGGGTGACGGGTGTCTTGGGCGTTGACAACTACTGGCGAATTGAGTAAACTGAAGAAGATAGACAGGAAGAAAGAGGAAAAAAAAAAAAGCAAGGAAGATACAGGTAATAAGTTCATTGACTTGTTTATTCATTGTTTGTTCGATGTTATACTTCCCATATACTAGGTGAATAATGTAATTCTCGAGCTATGCAAAATTGAACATCTATATATATCTACATGAAAAGACAACAAGTTAGCTCACATGTAAGAATTTGACAAGTTTAGTATTGAGAAGTCAATTGCTAGGGAAGGAATAGCTAGCAGGCGTCTCCTGCAAAGTTGAGAAAACGGAAAAAGGTTATGGTGGACACATAAAGCAGACACCCAAAATTGTCAGGACAGGATAATCATTATTGACAACAAAGTTGTACAAAATATCTAAAATGTTGTTAAAAAATCCTGTTTATGCAAAATTGTGTTGGACCTGCGAGTCCAACAATATTGTGTTATTGAGCACTGCTTATGTGTCAATAAAAAGATTTTGAAATTTTTTTTTTTTTTATAGAGCCATAGAAAACACCTGACTTCCTACTTGCAGTTATATCATCTCAACACTAGGGGTCAGCCAACATACTAGTCTTTCACCTCAGATCCCTCCCCTCTCCCTCTAAAATAAAACTCTTTCTATCTTTCACTTGCTTCCTGGCCCTTGCTATTCCTTATTTGTTACTCTTGCCCAGTTCTCTGCCCTTTAATTCCCTTTAGATTGTAAGTAGCGAGTTTCTAGTCTTGTAGGGTGCTTTGGGATAAAGCACTTTCTGCTAAGATTCTAAGCTCAAAACAGGGCTCTTCAACTTTTGAATTTTGTTAAACGTGTATTTCCCTTGTTCTTATCCCCTGTACAGCGCTACGGAATATGTTGGCGCGATACAAATAAAAGATAATAATAATAATAAAATAATATGTTGGAAAGTGAATTGAATGAAATTGGAGCAACTCAAACTGCATCACAGAAATGGAAAATCTGGGATCTAATATATACTGAATAGAAAAATGGGACCTTATAGTCACACTATGGAGCAGGCCCGCCTTTCCTCCTTTCCCCCGCCCTCTTGCTCAGCAAAGTTTTCTTTTCTTTTTTTCTTTTGTCTTTTAATATTTTTTTGTGACTTAATTTTCCGTTTTTCTATTTCTTCTTTTCCTTCTTTTTTTATATACCGGCAATGTATACATGCATCTAACAGAATATTTATTTGGTTGATCTAATTATGCATTCCACCTCAATAAAGAGATAAACGCTTGGGAATTTCGGGTTATCTATCTTAAAGGGAACAGGCATCAGTGTTGTCGACTCTATATGGATCTATAAAGAAAACCTTTAAGATAGTATAAAGGAGAGGTGGCATATCCAAAAAATTGCTTCTCTTTGATGCTCTTCTGCTTCCTAAGATGTGAACCCCTCAAATGTAAATAAAAATTGCTGCTTCTTTTGTGCTATTATGTTTGTAAAATGTTAAATGTTTTCTTTGAATAATAAAAAGAAAAAAAAGAAAGAAATGCTCAGTTGCACAATATATAATATAATTGAACTATAATAGCAACTTTATCATCACAATTTCAATCTACTCTGAACGGAAAGATAGTGATATGAACGATTGTAATATATATAAAAAGGCAATACATTTTCTCTCGGAAACAATTGTCTATACACTAATTTATGATAAACACATCTATTTCTAATGTTCTGTTAATATTTTTCGGGGTTATCCTGTTTATAGAGATTATTTTCAAATATATGGAGCCTCATTCCATTGCAAGGCTGCAACTCGTGGTATACAGGTATATGTCTGCGGGCTACAATTGAACTCTGCTACAATTATAGTGCTATTCAATTGAACAAGCCCGCAAGTTATGGGCCGAAAGTAGAGACCGTAAACCATGCAATCGTAAGTAGCATTTCAGGGGGTGATCATGATCAATTAAGCATGGCCGTAACTACCAATTTAGAAACAGCCAATATAAAATTAGACCATCATCATTATGGCAGTATAAGATGGAGGTTACATATCAATCAGTTAGCGTTATATGCGATAAGACACGCAAACCCGCAAAATACAAAATAATAAAAATTAATGCCAATACTGTTCTAGTTCATATAGGAGGCCTGATATTTATTAACTCATTGATTCCCGAGATCGATATAACCCCGAGCTTGATACTGTTGTGCAATTAATTATAATGTCTTTCATCGCTTTCTCGTCATTTATTCATTTTTTATTTAATTTTTAGGGTTATGGACATGTCTTTAACCCTTTTGCAGGTCCCATCTGGTACCCGTAGGATTTTCTTCTACATTTGCCATTTACTGGTGTAAAAACATTTGCAGGCTTGCGAAATTGTAGCAACTGAATAGCGATTTGCGATTTTAGCGATCGTAACTCTTGCGGACGTGATAGATCAAGGGCTTAGATGTAGTGTAAGTTACAGTTGTAACAACCACAGGGTTTTCAAGCCTGTATCCCGTAGACCGCTTGCCAATTGAATAGCAAATTAGTTTATAGGCTCTAGTAACTTACAAATGCTCAATTGAATGAGGCCCATGGTGAGTATTTAACTCTTAAGAGCATTCTCAAGACAGATAACCTTTATATTTATATGAACAACTACAGCACATCTTTAGGTATTCACATTAAAGCATAGGAATTCACACAGAATATACAATAACGCAACTCATAATATTTTACGTGAATGTTGTAGTGAAAGAATAAGCACTCTACAATTTCCTATAGTCCCTTTAGGTGAATAGTAATCAATAAGTTCCCAAAGAGCTCTTTTCAATCCAGTCCGTTATCTTATAACTGCAGACAATTATACTTCAACTATATATATATTTGCGAGAATAAAACAATTATCCCATTTTGGGCATCATGATGGTATTCTTAAAATTCTCTTCAACGTTGTGGTTAGGAGTGAGGACAAGTTACAATGACCTTTTTGGGCTAATTGTTTAATATCCCTTGTGAATGTTTAATATTTAGCAGATTTTTCCAGATGATTATAATAATAGACTCTTGCAAGTTGTAATGTCAGTCTTGTATTCTGCGCACACAGCTCCGGTTCATTGCACCAATGGAGAAGCTAGCGCTTTGTAAGCACCCTTGTGCAATCCTTAACAAGCTGTCGCAATCTACCGTGCTCTAAATTCTCTTCTGTACAAGTACACCAAGGTACAAGAGTTTATCTTATTGTGAGCACAGAGATTCTTCTCATATAGGTCTATCAAAACAGCGTGAAAGAGGTGTATTTGTCCATTGATTATATTTTTCTCTTTATCCCTTTGTAGCTCAATGCCGCCTTTAGGATTTTAGAGAAAGCTTAACTCTTGAATGGACACTCAAAACTAACACTGCGTGAAATGCTATAAACCAGTGGCGCGCAATGCTCACAGCTGTGTATATTCACATTAGTGCATAGAGTTTCCACACATTAAATATTAAGGAAATCCTTTTACAACTCAATATGCACTTTAGTTGTTGAATGAACAATAAACTACGGAGAAATCTCTGAGAACTAGCTCAATATAATGCTGTATCAGCTTTTTGTCTAAGGCCATCTTTGAATATTCAGGTGCTGCTTAAAAAAAAATAAAAAAAATAAAATAGAGGTGCTCGATCAGAGAACTAACCTTAATAGGTTAGTTCTGTGGACATGATAACCTCTTTTAGCTCACTTCTGCCCTTCACAGGGAAAATATCCTGTAGTATATCAGTCTGGTCCCACTCACTAGAGGGATCCAGCCCCGAAATACCAGGCAATTCTACCCTGAACAGGAGAAACAGCAAACACCAGTCGTACGTTGTACATTTCGTCCTTCTTTGGGCCTCGTCAGTGAGGTGTAGCTTCTTAAAAGTTCACAGGGATGCTTCCATACATTGATATTATATTAAACATATAGAGCCTCATTCAATTGAGCAATTGTAAGTTACGGGCGTCCATAATGTAGCGTGTAAGCTAATTGCTATTCAATTGGCGTCTTTTTGCTAGCTGCAACCAGTCTACGGGTTACAGGCTTAAAATCCTTGCGGTTGTCACAACCGGAACTTTCACCCCATCTAAGCTTTTGATCTTTCCCGTCCACAAGAGTTACGATCGCCAATATCGCAAATCGATATTCAATTGCTACAATTCCGCAAGCCCGCAAATGTTTGCACACCCGTAAACAGCAAATGTAGAATAAAATCCTACGGGTACCAGATGGGACCCGCAAAGGGGTTAAAGACATGTCTGTAGCACAGTAAATGCAAATAAAAAATCAATACTGCCATGTAAATGATGGGGAAAGCGATGAAATACATTAGAATTCATTGCACAAAATCGCAAATCAAAATTTTTTTTTCAGGGTTATATCAATCTCGAGAATCGATGAGTTAATATATATCAGGCCACCCACATGGACTAGAACAGTATTGTCATTAATTTTTATTATTTTGTAGTTTGCGGTTTCGCGAGTCCGATTACATATCGGACCTCTTAACGATAATTGATTGACATGTAACCTCCATTTTATACTGCCATAATGATGGCCTTCTCATTTTCTATTGGCCGTTTAAAATGGGTAGTTACGGCCTTACTTAATTGATCATGTTCCTACGTATGTTTGCATGGTTTACGGTTTTATCTTTCGCCCCATAACTTACGGTCTTTTTCAATTGAATTGCTAATTATAGCAGAGTGTGAGCCCGCAGCAAACCCGCAGACATACGGCCTGTATACCAGCGAGATGCGGGCTTATAATTGAATGAAGCTCATACGCTGGACTTATGTCTCTGAGTATTTGGGCACCATTGTACAGTCCATTTCAGGAGCTCTATTTGTATATGGTGGTGGAGTTGGAACGATATTTGATTTGTGACATGTACCTGATTACGTGGCTTTCTCGCATCTTGATAAAGATTATTTAATATGTCTCCTCTTACCACATGGAGCCAAACGCTCCCGAATATGACTGTCCAAGTCCCAGCATCTTGCAGCAAACACCTTCTCCCAGAAGATGCGCCCTTCCAAAACTCAAAACTTTCAATAGAGATGGTGTCTCACAATAGAAAGGTGAGAGAGTTGGTTCTGAGGCCCTAGGAAGTAACCCTCCTCATTCTCTTCTTAGCTGTCCGTGCGAACTACTTCCTGGGTGGGGCTCCATGTCCGATCATCACGTGAATTCGGATATTCACCCTGGAATATTCACACATTTATATAATTTGCTGCAGGGCATCTTCAGCTTCTAAACTATCTGATTTTAATTGATTAACAACAGGTATAATATTAGAATGGCGCCATATTGTTCTGCTACCAGCAGATAAGTGTGGCCATCTTGAACACCACCTCACAGAAGTTTGAACTCCTGTATATTATTTTTGAATGGTTTGGTTTTCTTTTATATCTTTTATCCTATACAATAACATTGTTTGTCGTTATTTTAATTACCGTACATCTTCTAGGGTTTTATTCATCTCCTCCCCTTTATAACTTTTCCTCGAATAGCTTTTTTTGTAGATGTTCAGCTTCGTTAATCGTGCCACTAACATTACATTCTTAAACCTTTTCATTCTCACTTAAGTATATCATTTTACCAGATTTTATGGTGCGGCTTGGTAATGTATAGTTGGTGCAGCGCATAGGATTATAATCGGTTTTAGTATTTATATTTACATCTTTAATATGTTTAGTTCCTGACTCAGATTTGATTTTTAGGTGAGAGAGTTTGTATTGTGCTGTGCCTTTATTTCTACTTACATTATCATTGGTCTATACTTTTCTAATTAGCTTAATCATACCCACTGTGCTTTGTTGTACTTTGGAAATAGGGATGTCAGTCTTTTTCCTGATTTACTGACAGAATGTGAGTTTATTACAAAAATGTGCAGTTTCACATTGTGGTCACTAGAGAGCAGTATAGCTCCAACAAAAGTGAAAGACTGAGTAGTTTAATGTGAATAAATTAAAATTAGGGCAAGCAATCTGATTAGCCATTAAGATTTTATTTAAAGATCATTTTTTACTTTTTCATATTCTAAAAAAACACCTGCATTAAATAGCTTTAAAGACTGTAAAAGTATTATACTTTCAAACCCCTAATATGTCTAATAGCTCATATATAACCCTGCAAACATGCTCAGGATTTCTTGTAGGGACTCATGGATACTGCTATACCCCATCATGTACAGCAGTCAAATCAAGTGGAGAAGCTGTAGTTATTTTTACGGTTTTAAAATTGTTTAAATGTGATGTGTTAGCTGGTAAATATCCATTTGCTTGTGTATCCATGAATATGACTTCCAGACTTTGGTTTACGTTACATTAGGTCACTCTGACCTTGGATTTCCTCTGGATTTAGCCATCAGATTCAAAAACCTACAACTTGTCCTGCAAAATCTGTTGTTTCCGCACTCAAAAAACAACCAAATCTTAATTCACTCCGTTATTTCTCATGTCAACTACTGTAACTCATTCCTAGCTTTCCCCTTACAAGACGCTCCCCACTCCAATCCATCTTAAACCCCTCTGCTGTGCCCATATATCTCACTAGTTGTTTCTTATCCTCTAAATCTCAGAATCCTGATACTGACCTATGAAGGCCTCAACATCACAGCACCCTCTACATATCAGATATAATCTACAAATACTCCCCTAACCCCCTCCCCTGCACTGCCCATGATGTATGTCTCTCTTCTCCCGTCATCATCCCCTCACACTCTCATCTCCAAGAATTGCCTCACCCTGCTCTGTGGAATTTTACCCAGCTTTGTCAAACTTAAAGGCATATCTAAGTCTCCTGGATTATGAATGCATCTGACAGAGGAGAATCAGTAGTGTATGAAAACATTTGCATGAAAATATACCAATTTTTTTTTTAAGAAACGTACCCTGATGTTTGCTAAATATCTTGAGTTTGCAAGCAGTTGCTTTTGTTAGTTAACACCACTGTAAATCACTTCTAAAATTAGCATAAAATTCATAATTCATTTTGGTCAATCACAGATAGCTAATATGTTTTAATATAATGTAACAATCAGTGATGGAAGCATGTGCAGGAAGGAATCATGGGATGTGTAGTACCCCTTGCAGAAGGAAGCAGGAAGTGTCAGACACTGATCTGTAGATCTCTGCATTGAGCTGCTTCTGGCTTAAAGGTTAGTAAAAAGTTATAATATGTACCCAAATGCAGTGTTTTTTTTTGGCAGGTACACTGTGCCTATGTGAGCAGCTCTGGGGGTGTGGAAAACAAGTTTTATTTTTAAACAAAATAAGTTTGTATGTGTATAGAATGACTCCATGTAATGTGTGTGTGATATAAGCAGAATGTAAGCTCTCACAAGAGCAGAACCTCTAAACCTTCTGTACATGTATGTACACCATTTGTCATGTTTATCTTACGTATTCTCTGTGTCCCAAACATTAAGTACTACAGAATATAGGCTCTACTCTATGGCTCCCGTAATAACTCCTGGAAGACTGACTTGCAACTATTGGAGTTTTGAAAAGTTAATATGCGAAGATTCTACAGCTCTCAAAATCTCGTAAAATATACTGACTCGCACCCAGAGGGTTTCATAGCTATCTAGTCCTAATGTATGCTCGCGGTCTGCTCGCAGGAGGCTCTGAGTCTGTCTCAGTAATCTCTCCATAGCAATGCTAACGTGATCACGATACACTAGCCCTAATAGCCTCCCTTATGCCAATCTATCTATATAAACCCCTTCCCATGACAGGGGATTAATAATAAAAAACAATATCCATGTAGTTTACGACACCTCCGCCTATGAATGTTACCTCCTATGAGCCTGGGTACCCCCGGATTCCCCCTAATACTCACTACACCTTATGAGCCTGGGTATTCCCTGGGATTTCCCCACAATACCCAGGGACCATTGGGCCCCCTTCTCCTTACCCATTTTGCTGTGAAGGTAGGGTCCATTAACTCTGATGGTTGAAGGGGTTAACATATTCTGCTGATGAAGGGGTTAACATATTTTGCTGACATATTCACATGAGATATAGCCTAACCATAATATCACATTCCTATCCTTGGGATGTCTTGAGACCTTACTAAAAAACAAACATTTCTAGTTGTTCTAAGAAGCAGAAAAACACCTGATTATTCGTCCTTGCACTGACTAACATGAACTGTAAATCGCCTCTAATATCCGCCTTCTTTTGCAAGTATATAACCTATTCTATGACGTGGCAATAAACGGAATTAGTACTGAGAATGATTTTGTGTGTGTTACTTCCAGTACGGGTCCCCAGAATTCTGACTGGGGCCTGTGTGTTCCAAGCTGCCAACTACTGATTAGGAAGCCCGAACAATGGTATATTGTGCTATAATTATGTTGGTCTCCTTAGATCCCTATGGCATCTATACCTAGATCTGTATGTACCTTATGGTTAAGGGGTTAAAATGAGATACCATGGGGGTGCATAGGGCCCCACATGGTAACAGAGTTAATATTAGGTGCAATTTGGGTCCATACGGACCACATGGTAACAGTTTAAAGTTAGGTACTACAGGGGTCAAAGGAACTCCCAAGGTTATGGTTAGAGACCCTATGCACCCCACAGTACAAGGTGTAGGGGAAGGGGACCCGATGGCCTCCGGGTATTGAGGTGGAATCCCAGGGGTTTTGAGAGGGAATTGAGTTGGTCTTGAGAGGGGAATCTCAGGGGTTACATGAGCACATAGGGTTAGTTGTAGCTTCTTTATAGTGCCAGTTTTAGGCAATCCAGTATTCTATGAGGCATGGCATTTCTCTAAGTTTACATTTCTGAGTGTGAATTGGTAGCTCAGAAGAGTGGCCCACTGACACACTTTCAAAAACACTTTGGAAAATACATGGAGGTGATGCCAAAGATTTTATTGAATAGTAAAGGGGACCATTAAATCAATAAAATATAGTTATCATTAAATATAGCTTTAAATGGATTTGGAAAAATCAGTTTTTAATATTAAAATAAAGTACTTAAATGTCAATTTACCTCACTATAAGTAATCTTCATGGTGTGGAAGAGCACAGGATTGTATGTTAAAATTTGCTATTTTTATTACACTAATAACAGCTAAACAAAATGTAAGGTTTTGAGTCTGTATACAATGTGTTTCCTGTCTACTGTTGCATTAGTAATAACAGATAGCCAACTGTGCAGTGAAGACAGTGATTGATAACAGTTGTTCCTTGTACTCAGGACTGCACTGACCAGTAAACCTATAAATTACCTGTCTCTCAATAGCATTTCAAACCGTGCTGTTGAGAAACAATCTGTCGGTGGCTAGTACATCTAGTGGCAATAGAAACACTGTGTGCATGATCTGGTGGGGGCAGACCTTTGTTGGGACTATTTGAAAGGTTTCTATTAATAAACCCGAGCTATTAAGCACTTGCTAATAAAATTATGTTTCGATATGTAAACACACACAGTTTATTTTAATCATAAAAACAGACACTAGTGGAATATCAAGTTCTTGCACATTTTGATGCCTCTGTAAGACCCTGGCCAGATCAAAGATACATTTATGGAAGTTGTGTGTGTATGGGAGGGTTGTTTACATTATGTCAGTATCTATGTGATCCACTCCTGATGAAGCGTGTGAATCACACAAAACGCGTGGAGTGAATGCTGTAGCAATTATTTCGGGAAGAACTTAATGTGAATTTGAGCTAAACAGTTTGATTTTTATCAAGTCCAGGATCTTCAGCGATGCACGTGGATTTAATAGCAAACCTTTTTCGGAAATAATAGTAAACAAATGACTGGTAAACAAATGACTGGAGTCTTGTGAGGAAAGCCAGCACACTAACCAGACACAGGGATACAGTTTTACAATTTACCCAGTGGGCTGGCACACATACAGAGATTTTTAAAAAGCATATATGATCTGGGTAAGATATATCTCTACATTTGAACTGTTTGTATATTTTAAAGAGAAAAACTAAGTCAGAGGTGCTCATCAGAGAACGAACCAACCTCAATAGGTGAGTTCTATGGCCATGATAAGCCACTCTGAGAGCAACCTCATTTAGCTCACTTGAGCCCTTCACAGGGAGAAATATCCTATAGTATATCAGTCTGGTCCCACTGACTATAGTGATCCAGCCCCGAAATACCAGGCAATTCTACCCTGAACAGGAGAAACAGCAAACCACAGACGCGTTTCGGCCTTTATGGGCCTCGTCAGTGAGGTGCAGCTGAAATCCCTAAGGCACAGTGAGGAAGGGGTCCACGTCTGGAGTCCCCTATTACCCTTAGGGAGACTAAACAGAAAAACTAAATCAGAGAACGAACCAACCTCAATAGGCTTTTGAGTTGGACCAGACTGATATACTACAGGATATTTCTCCCTGTGAAGGGCACAAGTGAGCTAAAAGAGGTTGCTCTCAGAGTGGCTTATCATGGCTATAGTACTAACCTATTAAGGTTGGTTCGTTCTCTGATGAGCACCTCTGACTTAGTTTTTTTTTTATATAGACCAAACTTGTAAATGCAAAGAAAATTGGAGTTTGTTTGAACTTTATTAACCTAACAAACACATCTAAAAACCTTATTACCACTGTTGGATTTTTCTAAACAATGTTATGGTTGTTTATTAGTTTATTGCTTTTCATATCATTCTACAGTCTTTCAGAGATCATCTAACTAATGCATCATTCCTGAGTTATTTTACAATCTCGGAATCATGACGCAATGTGATCCTGCTGAAGATGAACACTTCTTGAATTTTGCATTACCTCTTGTTTTTTAAAGGCATCTTTCTGTTACCTGCCCATTGATTTATTGAATGTTCTTTGTCCTGCTCCTTTATTTTTATTATTGATCTTTATTTTATTAACCCCAAACCTTCCTTATCCTGCTACCTGCCCTGCTCGCTGCCTGTGACTTTGAATACACTGCTTGCCACCTGAGTTGACCTTGAGCCCATTTGCCAGATATTGGAATTACCAACAGCCACACTACTGCCAACCCATGCTTTTTATTTAGTTAGAGAGCATCAACTGATAAGGTTATTTTCTCTCTCCTTGCAATTGTACAATAAAAGTACTTTTAAAAACCTATGCAGAATACTCAAGTTTTTTTTTCTCCCTTCAGCTCAACAAAAACAGCCCAATTCTCTGTAGGTTCATTGAAAAAAACAACAATCACTAACAAATTCCCTTTTAGTGAATCTGTAGTATTATGTTGACTCCGACCTTTGTTAATAGATTCTAGAATGTACTTATTCTGTATGAGTCACATCGTATTAATAATATGGTATATAGCATTAGGTAGAGGGGAGATTATGGTTGTTTTGAGTTTATGAATGGCATGAAATAATGTATCTGACCTCTCAATCATTACGGGTTAAATCCTTTACTTGAACCTGACTGTGCATATACACTAATGGACAGGATATGATGAGATTTCTGCCATCAATGACAAAGACCTGGTCAGTAGACTTTCTTCCTCCCTTCCTATTTCAATAAAAAGTTTTCTTCCGCCAGTATGTTAAATAAATAATTTTCCCACTAAGCAGCTCACTTATTCATCCAGGATGCCAAAACCCCAAACAAGTGCATGAGAAAGTCATCTCCAAGGTATGAATCATTTCCTTCTATGTGTTGGTGCAGAGTAGCTGCAGAGCAATCAATAAAGGAATCCCTGCTCTACACCTGTTTAATCACTATAGAAAATATAAATCTCAATGCAGTAGGATTTAAGCATATATATTTAGAACTTTTTAATGGTAATTTGCAATTAAATAGCTTAGCTGATGTAATAATTACTTATTTTTACATGGGTTTTCAATATATTCTTAGCAGCGGTGGAGCTAGAGAATTGTGGGCCCTGTTGCAAAAAAAGAACATGTGAGCCCCTCCCAAGGGGGTTGTAAAAGTTTTGTTTGTGTTGGCCTCTCCGGTATCAACTCACTCAGTGTGCCCATGTTATGACCTCTTCCCATTACAGCTCCCCTCCTTAAGACACTGTCCCATACTTGCTACCCCTCAAAACCCCTTTCCATAGCTGAACCCCCAACAGGAGGGCCCTGGTGCATTGCACCACTTGCACTACTTGTAGCTCCGCCCCTTATTCTTAGTTTTGGCAATGGTGCTTGTTCATTATTGTGCTTTGCAACAGGCTTAAAGGTATATATAAGTTTCCTGGGTTTAAAATGTTTGTTAAGAAACCGGCAGTGATTATCAGAAAAATATGTGTTATATAGATCAGTTCAGTGTACTTACAAAGTTATAGGCAGGAGAGTAAATTCAATCTTTGCACACCCACAGGAAGGATACATAACTAAGTACACACAGGAAATGCAGCTAGGTAGAGAGTTTGACCTTTCAAAGGAAGTTCTTGCTGCTGGATGAAATCACATGGTTGGGTGGGATCTGAGCTTACAACTGAATCAAAACACAAGTATATGTGTAAGAGACTACATATCATCAAAATGCAAGCTTAAAGGTCCTGTAAAATGCAAATATCTTCAAAACAAAAAAAATAAATAAAGTAATTGACTGCTGAGAAATTTGCTTGCAAAGATGGATAATTGTTCACTATACTGTGCAACTGAAAGTTAAATATTTAGCTTAGTAGCAAGGTATATATAGGTAGCAAATTAAAAAGTAAAGTTATTAAACTGGTGCCCCTATTTTAATCACATATAATAGTTGTCAAACTACGAATCGTCGTCACGCTATGTGAGCTCGCAAAGAGAGGGACGCAGTTTGGTCCGCAAAGGCGGACCCTCGGGAAGCGAGGGGTGCATTTGTGGAGGAGGAGGCTCTATGGCGCCTCACAAGCGGTTACAAACACACACACAAGCGCCAAAATACAAATCGCGGCTCTTACAACGCAAAATTTATGGACTTAGCCAAACAAAAATGCGAGACGCAGGACTTAGAAAAAAAAACATTACGAACTCGCAAAATTACGACCTTAGCAACAAAAAAAGGACATAAAAAGCTTACACACAGCGAGGGGGGCACCCAGGACCTCTGCAACTGGTTACACCTCAATTTAAGTCCAAATCCCCGAGTTTAGACACACGCAATTCCCCTAAGCGAGAAAAAAAATGGCAGCCGAAAAAACCCGAAAACGAGGCTACACGACCCTAAAGCCACAAAACACCACCAAGCACAGACGGATTTTCAAAAAAGCCGAATGAGGTAAAGATACACTTTTAGCAAGGACGATAAATAATCCACACCCGCGTACCACATACACATTCGCCGCCGTTTTACAACACTAACTTACACAATGTGGAAGTACACAGCTACACTAACGGCTTTCCCTCGAGCACACAGACTATTTACACTACACACTGCACACATTGCTGACACTTACACCTCAGCTCAACAACACTGCAAATCTACATTGTATGCTGCAGGAATATCGAAACAGATTGTCAGCTCTTCAGCACAATGCTTCCTGCAAATATTACTTACAAATAGGTAAAGTATATTAATTTATTCATTATTTCATTGGCATACAAAAATACATATACACAAAAAAAAAAAAAAACATTGCAATAAACACAAAAGACATTTACTGCGCACCTCACAACCAATGCCGAACGCTGCTCATACCACACAAAATACACCAGGGGACAGCCTTGCAATAAGCGCAAAAAGCATATCAGCGCCGACATTACAATGACAGCAAAAGCCCCTCTAATTACAAAAAAACCAACATTCAACAGCCTCGCAATGAGCGCCGAAGATACTCAGCGTAAAAAACGTTTTACATTATATCTCATTCCCTGGTTTACAATTTCATGCACGTAATTTTTTGACGGGCAATTTGCTATTATTAAAATAAGCTACCTAAGTATTTCCTTGCATATCTAAACATAATTGTATTACATTTACATAAGAAATCATTTTGAAAATATGTTACCGAGAGCATCTCGCTAAGCACATACAACTGTAAAGATGTTATCTGGTGGATCCCTTGAATGTATTCCTCATAATTTTTTTAAATCAGTAAATCTTTTATTGATCTCTTGCAGCAAAATATGTTGCAAATAGATAAACATTTCCCATTTCATATCCGATTTAACAAACAGATCAGATTTAAAGGTTTATTTTCTCTTTTCCCTTTCCTCTCCCCCCACCCTTCACACGTACATTTATGTTACATAATAACATTACAATTGTTTTCTGTAACCAAGGCCAAATCTACTTTTTTGGAGCCCCTGGGCAGTGAAGTGGAGGAGTCCCTGTGAGTGTGTGTTCAAGGTGTGCATGCACCCATTTTCAACCTTTTCTGTGCGTGGATATCACTCTCTTGCTGTGTGAGCAAATCACAGACATTATACAACATAGTTACTCACACACAGTGAGCTATTACTTGTTTATTAAATGCATTTGATGATGAGCTATATTATTTACATTTTTCTATGAGAGGACAGTGAGCGCACGTTACACAAACACATTCACTTCTATCGCAAATAAAAACTGGGTAATTATGAGAGAAGGGCCACAACACAATGACAACAGAAATTGACTGGAAAAATTGAGTCTAAGTTAAGCATAAGAAATCAGGACAAAAAGTCATACAGCTAGTTTGTAATTAGATAAATAAATGTTGATGCCTCTGCTGGACCCTGGGGAAATCCAATTGTTACAGGTATGGACACACTGACTGAGCCAGATATCAGGCTTTGTTGAAAACATCCTTAAACCATTTGTTAGTAACCCCAGTAGCTATATACAAGACACCACTGACTTTCTCAACAACCTCAGTCAGATTAAAAACCTACCTGCTAACACATTACTTGTTACCATGGATGTAGAGTCTCTTTACAGTAATATCCCACACAAAGATGGCACTGAGGCATGCTTTAGGTTTCTTAAATATGGCCCTGATATTATTGTTAAACTAATACAAAATATTTTTAACCACAACTATTTTACTTTTAACAAAGCTACATACCTACAGATGATGGGGACTGCCATGGGTACAAAAATGGCGCCACAATAGGTCAACCAATTTATGGCCAATCTAGAAGAAACATTCTTCATTCTGTATCCATTTACAAACCATACAAATACTACCGTTACATAGATGATCTGTTCATCATCTGGACAGAAGGAGGAAGCAAAATCAGAGACTTTCATAATTCATTCAACACCTTCCATTCATCTATAAAACTTAACATGGATTTCTCTACAGAACAGGTAAACTTTCTAGACACTACTATATCCATCACCAATGGCACTCTCCACTGATCTATATATAGGAAACCTACAGACAGATGTAATTATCTACACAGCTCCAGTTTCCATCCCTCCCACACCAAACAAGCCATCATCCATAGTCAAGCTATTAGATACCATCGGATATGCTCAAACACTGGAGACTGTGATAAAAATGTAAAAACACTGTCTGAATCTTTCAAATAAAAGGGTCACAAACCACATATTATTACCCAGAAAATATCCACTGCCATCAAAATACCAGAGAACACCTATTAAACTACAAAACAAAAGAAACTACTTTATGTATACCTCTAGTGACCACATACCATCCAACTCTAGAGAAAATACGGAAAATAATCAAAGATTTAAAACCATTACTAATTGAAGATGCCAAATTAAAAGATATATTCCCCAAACCTCCCATCCTTGCATTTAAACAACCACCAAACCTGAAACAAAAACTTGTCAGCAGAAAATTGGCCAATGAACAACTGAATACAAAAAATGGAACTAAATAACAAACGTGCCTGTAAATTATGCAACACATTTGTAATGATGACACAGCCACACATAACAACAAGACGTATTTTCATCTGTCATAGATACAGTATATAGTTTTCCAATAGGCAGCACTTGTATTCCTGCTGCTTTATTTTTAGGTTTGTAATATTAATATTCTGTCTAATCTATGTGGCTAATGGCTCAATAAGAAGTGCAAATAGTGGAGATGAGGGACATACTTGTTCAATCCTCTCTTTATAGGGAACATATTTGAATGTTTACCATTATCTGTGCCATAGTTGCATGATTAAGTGTTTGTACAAATGGACCAGTGAAGCCAAATCTATATACCGTATATACTTGAGTATAAGCCGACCCGAGTATAAGCCGAGGAACCTATTTTACCACAAAATACTGGTAAAAATGAGTGACTCGAGTATAAGCCGAGGGTGGGAAATGTGCTGCCCCCTTTGTCCCTCTTGTGCCCTCTGTGTCCCCCTCTTATGTGCCCTTTTCTTGTGTCCCCCCTCTCTCTCCCCTGTGTCTCTTCTCCCCTCTCCCTCCCCTGTATCTTTTCACCCCTCTCCCTTCCCTGTGTCCCTTCCACCCGCTCCCTTCCCTGTGTCTCTTCCCCCTCTCCCATCCCTGTGTCTCTTCTCCCCCTCCCTTCCGTGTCTCTTCCCCCCTCTCCCTTCCCTGTGTCTCTTCCCCCCTCTCCCTTCCCTGTGTCCCTCCCCCCTCCCCTTCCCTGTGTCTCTTCCCCCTCTCCCTTCCCTGTGACTCTTCCCCCCCCTCCCTTGCCTGTGTCTCTTCCCCCCCTCCCTTCCCTGTGTCTCTTTCCCCCTCCCTTATCACCCTCCTCAACCCCCCTCCTCATTCTCAACCCGCCTCCTCAACATCTCTCCTCAGACCCCCTCCTCAACCTCTCTCCTGAGACCCCCTCCTCAACATCTCCTCAGACCCCCTCCTCAACCTCAACACCACTCCTCAACCCCCCATCCTCAACCCCCCTCATCCTCACCGTCAACCGCCCCATCCTCATCCTAAACCCCCCCATCCTCATCCTAAACCCCCCCTCCTCAACCTCAACCTAACTCCTCATCCTCAACCTAACTCCTCAACCTCCCTCCTCACCCTAAACCCCCCTAAATACCTCTCCCTTTCCCCTCACTTACCTTCATCTGCAGCTTCTCCTCCGGCCTCCGCTCTTTACTGCATCGGCACCCGGTATATGCTAATGACGTGACATCACATGCGTGCCACGTCATTAGCATATACCGGATGCCGACGCAGGAAGGAGCGGACGCCGGAGGAGAAGCTGCAGATGAAGGTAAGTGAGGGGAAAGGGAGAGGGGGAAGTATTTAGAGGGGTAAAGTGAGGAGGGGGGTTTAGAATGAGGAGGGGGGATAAGAATGAGGAGGGGGTTGAGGATGAGGAGGAAGGACATGGGGGGTAGAGAGAAACGGGGGGGTTAGAGAGACATGGGGGGTAAGAGAGACACGGGGGGGGTTAGAGAGACACGGGGGGGTTAGAGAGACACGGGGAGGTTAGAGAGACACGGGGGGTTAGAGAGACACGGGGGGGTTAGAGAGACACGGGGGGGTTAGAGACATGGGGGGGTTAGAGAGACACGGGGGGGGGGGGGAAGAGAGAGAGAGTGACTCGAGTATAAGCCGAGGGGGCCCTTTTTAGAATTAAAAAAAGGGCTGAAAAACTCGGCTTATACTCAAGTATATACGGTAGTTTGGGATCCTTCAACTTTTGAATGGACCATTGTAGGCATTTATTTAAAGCGCTATGTAAGGTTCCCTTTTCCTAATATTAAAGTGTGTATTTGCGTATCTAAACATCATTTTATTAGCAAGTGCTTAAAATCTCTGTTCTTACTCATTGAAATATTACAAACAGTCCCTGCAATGTGGTGCAGATTACCAAAACTCTCACCAACAATGTACGAAGATGATGAGAAGTTCTATCACAACTTTCACCCACTAAGGGAGAGAGAGAAAAAGAGGAAGAGAGAGAGAGAGACTGAGTGCCTGCAGAAATGGTTTCAAGGATGGAGTCAGTGCAGGGCAGCAAGGTCCCCATATGAATAGCAAATCAAAAACAACAGGTTATTGAGATGATTATTGCACATTTTCTATTAAAAGGCATATATAAGTTTCCTAAGTTTCAAATGTTTGGTAAGAAACAGGCAGTGATTATCAGAAAAAAATTGTTATATGGGTAAGTTCAGTGTACTTACAAAATTATAGGCAGGAGAAAAAATCTAGCTTTGCACACCCACAGAGAGCTTCCATAACTAAGTACAGACAGGAAAGACTGTCAGATACAGAGTTTGACCTTTCTGGTAGACATCACAAGAAGTAATGCTCCAGGATGGAATCACATGGTTGGGTGGGGTCTGAGCTCAACGCTGAATCAGACCACAAGGATAGAGAGAGACTACATATCTCAAGCTGCTTTGCAACACAAGAACCCCAGAATATGATACAAAGGTATTGACAAACCTCTTCTTTCTCCTGATTGGCCAAAACTAATTAGTTTCCATCCCTCCCACACCAAACAAGCCATCATCCATAGTCAAGCTATTAGATACCATCGGATATGCTCAAACACTGGAGACTGTGATAAAAATGTAAAAACACTGTCTGAATCTTTCAAATAAAAGGGTCACAAACCACATATTATTACCCAGAAAATATCCACTGCCATCAAAATACCAGAGAACACCTATTAAACTACAAAACAAAAGAAACTACTTTATGTATACCTCTCGTGACCACATACCATCCAACTCTAGAGAAAATACGGAAAATAATCAAAGATTTAAAACCATTACTAATTGAAGATGCCAAATTAAAAGATATATTCCCCAAACCTCCCATCCTTGCATTTAAACAACCACCAAACCTGAAACAAAAACTTGTCAGCAGAAAATTGGCCAATGAACAACTGAATACAAAAAATGGAACTAAATAACAAACGTGCCTGTAAATTATGCAACACATTTGTAATGATGACACAGCCACACATAACAACAAGACGTATTTTCATCTGTCATAGATACAGTATATAGTTTTCCAATAGGCAGCACTTGTATTCCTGCTGCTTTATTTTTAGGTTTGTAATATTAATATTCTGTCTAATCTATGTGGCTAATGGCTCAATAAGAAGTGCAAATAGTGGAGATGAGGGACATACTTGTTCAATCCTCTCTTTATAGGGAACATATTTGAATGTTTACCATTATCTGTGCCATAGTTGCATGATTAAGTGTTTGTACAAATGGACCAGTGAAGCCAAATCTATATACCGTATATACTTGAGTATAAGCCGACCCGAGTATAAGCCGAGGAACCTATTTTACCACAAAATACTGGTAAAAATGAGTGACTCGAGTATAAGCCGAGGGTGGGAAATGTGCTGCCCCCTTTGTCCCTCTTGTGCCCTCTGTGTCCCCCTCTTATGTGCCCTTTTCTTGTGTCCCCCCTCTCTCTCCCCTGTGTCTCTTCTCCCCTCTCCCTCCCCTGTATCTTTTCACCCCTCTCCCTTCCCTGTGTCCCTTCCACCCGCTCCCTTCCCTGTGTCTCTTCCCCCTCTCCCATCCCTGTGTCTCTTCTCCCCCTCCCTTCCGTGTCTCTTCCCCCCTCTCCCTTCCCTGTGTCTCTTCCCCCCTCTCCCTTCCCTGTGTCCCTCCCCCCTCCCCTTCCCTGTGTCTCTTCCCCCTCTCCCTTCCCTGTGACTCTTCCCCCCCCCCTCCCTTGCCTGTGTCTCTTCCCCCCCTCCCTTATCACCCTCCTCAACCCCCCTCCTCATTCTCAACCCGCCTCCTCAACATCTCTCCTCAGACCCCCTCCTCAACCTCTCTCCTGAGACCCCCTCCTCAACATCTCCTCAGACCCCCTCCTCAACCTCAACACCACTCCTCAACCCCCCATCCTCAACCCCCCTCATCCTCACCGTCAACCCCCCCATCCTCATCCTAAACCCCCCCATCCTCATCCTAAACCCCCCCTCCTCAACCTCAACCTAACTCCTCATCCTCAACCTAACTCCTCAACCTCCCTCCTCACCCTAAACCCCCCTAAATACCTCTCCCTTTCCCCTCACTTACCTTCATCTGCAGCTTCTCCTCCGGCCTCCGCTCTTTACTGCATCGGCACCCGGTATATGCTAATGACGTGACATCACATGCGTGCCACGTCATTAGCATATACCGGATGCCGACGCAGGAAGGAGCGGACGCCGGAGGAGAAGCTGCAGATGAAGGTAAGTGAGGGGAAAGGGAGAGGGGGAAGTATTTAGAGGGGTAAAGTGAGGAGGGGGGTTTAGAATGAGGAGGGGGGATAAGAATGAGGAGGGGGTTGAGGATGAGGAGGAAGGTCATGGGGGGTAGAGAGAAACGGGGGGGTTAGAGAGACATGGGGGGTAAGAGAGACACGGGGGGGTTAGAGAGACACGGGGAGGTTAGAGAGACACGGGGGGTTAGAGAGACACGGGGGGGTTAGAGAGACACGGGGGGGTTAGAGACATGGGGGGGTTAGAGAGACACGGGGGGGGGGGGGGAAAGAGAGAGAGAGAGTGACTCGAGTATAAGCCGAGGGGGCCCTTTTTAGAATTAAAAAAAGGGCTGAAAAACTCGGCTTATACTCAAGTATATACGGTAGTTTGGGATCCTTCAACTTTTGAATGGACCATTGTAGGCATTTATTTAAAGCGCTATGTAAGGTTCCCTTTTCCTAATATTAAAGTGTGTATTTGCGTATCTAAACATCATTTTATTAGCAAGTGCTTAAAATCTCTGTTCTTACTCATTGAAATATTACAAACAGTCCCTGCAATGTGGTGCAGATTACCAAAACTCTCACCAACAATGTACGAAGATGATGAGAAGTTCTATCACAACTTTCACCCACTAAGGGAGAGAGAGAAAAAGAGGAAGAGAGAGAGAGAGACTGAGTGCCTGCAGAAATGGTTTCAAGGATGGAGTCAGTGCAGGGCAGCAAGGTCCCCATATGAATAGCAAATCAAAAACAACAGGTTATTGAGATGATTATTGCACATTTTCTATTAAAAGGCATATATAAGTTTCCTAAGTTTCAAATGTTTGGTAAGAAACAGGCAGTGATTATCAGAAAAAAATTGTTATATGGGTAAGTTCAGTGTACTTACAAAATTATAGGCAGGAGAAAAAATCTAGCTTTGCACACCCACAGAGAGCTTCCATAACTAAGTACAGACAGGAAAGACTGTCAGATACAGAGTTTGACCTTTCTGGTAGACATCACAAGAAGTAATGCTCCAGGATGGAATCACATGGTTGGGTGGGGTCTGAGCTCAACGCTGAATCAGACCACAAGGATAGAGAGAGACTACATATCTCAAGCTGCTTTGCAACACAAGAACCCCAGAATATGATACAAAGGTATTGACAAACCTCTTCTTTCTCCTGATTGGCCAAAACTAATTATGAATTTTATGCTAATCTTAGCAGGGATTTTCAGGGGTGTCAACTAACAAAAGCTGCAGCTCGCAAACTGAAGGGATTTAGCAAACATCAGGGTGAGTTTGTAAGTGTTTATTTTGGCATTTTTTTCATGCAAAAAACAGTTTTCAGGATTCCCCTCTATCAGATGCATTCATAATCCAGGAAACGTATACAGTGCCTTGCAAAAGTATTCACCCCCTTGAATTTTTACCTATTTTGTTACATTACAGCCTTAAATTCAATGTTTTGTTAATCTGAATTTTATGTGATGGATCAGAACACAATAGTCTAAGTTGGTGAAGTGATGAATGAGAAAAATATATACCGTATGTACTCGAGTATAAGCCGAGTTTTTCAGCCGTTTTTTTAAGGCTAAAAAGGGCCCCCTCGGCTTATACTCGAGTCACTCTCCCCCTGTGTCTCTCTACCCCCCCCCCGTGTCTCTTTCCCTCCCCCGTCCTCAACCCCCCCCCCCCCTCATTCTAAACCCCCTAAATACCTCCCCCTCTCCCTTTCCCCTCACTTACCTTCTTCTGCTCCGGCCTCCTTCTTGACCCGGCGCGTATGTGACCACGTCATTAGCATATACTGGGTGCGGCATCTTTTCGGCCATCAAAGAAAACGCTATGTCTGGCGCAAACCCAACACATCACATCACCCAAAGAGCACCATCCCCACAGTGAAACATGGTGGTTGCAGCATCATGCTGTGGGGATGTTTTTAAGCAGCCGGGACTGGGAAACTGGTCAGAGTTGAGGGAAAGATGGATGGTGCTAAATACAGGGATATTCTTAAGCAAAACCTGTACCACTCTGTGCGGGATTTGAGGCTAGGACGGAGGTTCACCTTCCAGCAGGACAATGATCCCAAACACACTGCTAAAGCAACACTTGAGTGGTTTAAGGGGAAACATGTAAATGTGTTGGAATGGCCGAGTCACAGCCCAGACCTCAATCCAATAGAAAATCTGTGGTCAGACTTAAAGATTGCTGTTCACAAGCGCAAACCATCCTACTTGAAGGAGCTGTAGCCGTTTTGCAATGAGGAATGGGCAAAAATCCCAGTGGTAAGATGTGGCAAGCTCATAGAGACTTATCCAAAGCGGCTTGGAGCTGTGATTGCAGCAAAAGGTGGCTCTACAAAGTATTGACTTTAGGGGGTGAATAGTTATGCACATTGACTTTTTCTGTTATTTTGTCCTATTTGTTGTTTGCTTCACAATAAAAAAAATCTTCAAAGTTCTCGGCATGTTCTGTAAATTAAATGATGCAAATCCCCAAACAATCCATGTTAATTCCAGGTTGTGAGGCAACAAAACACGAAAAATTTCCAAGGGGGTGTGAATACTTTTGCAAGGCACTGTATATGCCTTTAAATAAACAAGCTTTTGGTGCCATGACAAGGAGTTGCAAGGCACTTTCTTAATACAAACGTATACTCATGCACATAGTACGAGATGTACTAACCAATCACAGATTATCTCTCAACAGCGCTCAGCAGTACTAACCAATCACAGATTATCTCAGCAGCACTTGTTAATAAAATAATGTGTAGATATGTAAACAAACTCTTAGGTATTTTTTTTTTTAAATAAAAAACAGGGAAACTTCCATATCGCTTTAAATAAAGGCCTACAATGCTACAATGGTCCATTAAAGGTGAAGCTTATATCTGCATATCATACATGTCAGCTAAAATGCCAGAAAGAACTAAAAGAAATGGAGCACTGAAGTAAAGAATAATTACATAGAAAAGTAAAATATATGTTTCAAGTCTAATTATTAAAAGACAATATAGGAATGAAAGCAATGAGACTACATTTGCCTGACATGAACCACATTGGATACTATGCCTATGTTTACTAGATGTTTCTAGAATGTGCTTCCATTCCTATAGTGACACATCAGTACTTTATGTATAAATATGACCAACGTCACCTCCAGCCGCTATTTATTGACAACAGCTTAATATTTAACCAATTTCAAGTATTTCATGTTATCTCAGTAGAAAAAAACCTTGTTTACCCAGCTGCAAGACACGAACATACCAAGGACAAGACAATCCAGAGCCAAACAAGGTTTAGTAAAAAGAGAATTGAGCCCTCTGTGGGTATTTTGTAGGTTTAACACTTTAAAGGGACAATGAAAGCCTTTTTATTTTTGTTGCATTTCACTGGATTATTCTCTGTGTGTATCACTGTTTGCTTTATTTTTATTTTTTTCAAATGCAGAAACAAACTGATTAAAAAGTTTAATTGATCAGGGTGCTTGCCTCTGTCAGCCAATGAGAAGCAATATAGCTGTATGACTCATATATGTCTGCCAATTATGTACATATGCTGTGTGCACTTCGTGGTGGTTTCAATGACATTTAAACAGGTTTTATTTAAGGGGATATGGAAGATTTAATATACCAATATATTTATTCACTTGTATGTACTTTGTTTATTTAACAAGCAATTAAACACTCTTTGCACTGCCTAAAATTAAATAAATAGCCCCTGTATGGGTCTGCCCACTGCAAAGTATGCAGACATAAACTCTGTAGGGATGGATGTGCAGTGTAGTGTACTAACCTATCAGGGACCACGTCTTAGCTGCCTGTTACAAGTTGTTTTTGTGGTATGATCCTTGATAGGCTAGTAAATTACACTGCACTTCCAGCCCTAGGTAGCTCTATAAATAGGTTGTACTGTTTTGTTAGACTAGTGTAACTGTACTAATCCACCTTAAGATGACAGAGCCTGTGACAGAGCACAGAAAGGGGTGTAGGGCAGTTCTGCCTCTTGAGGTCACTGGCGCTGATGTAACAAGCAAGGTCCAAATTGTATTCTGTGTCCATTTAAAGCACAGAATTGTCCAAATATGGACATTTTATAATTACAGGCAGACCCTGCTTAACGCTACCACTTTCAAGGCTGATTCGCTATAACACTATTTTTGCCCATTATTCCTCGATTAACGCTCTGTCTCGTTATAACACTGTTGGGAAGAGCCATCAGATTGGAGGAAAGGCCCTTTATAACTGTATATACATGCAAAAGTAAAGTGTGTATTTATGTGTACTTACAGTATGAGTAGGTGCTATCACATATTATAATTGTCAAACTGCGATTCGTTGTCGCGCTTGTGAGGTGAGCCAGAAGTCTTCCGAGCTCGGAGCACTTAGCAGATAAGGCGCTCATCGGCTGCGAGGCGAGCAGTTGAGGCATTGAAACAAGCGGGTCTTAGCATATAAGCAGTTAGGAAACACGTGATTGCCTTAGGCTGCAATCACTTTAGGAACGCGGGACTTAGAAAAAAAAAATTGCGAGGCGCGGAACTTAGGTTGTTAAATCACGAAGTTAACGGCCGAACCGCGCAAAATGAAAAACACAAAAAAAACTCACACACAGCACGGTGGGACAGCCAGGACATCTGGGAGTGAGGCTGCAAGCAAATTTAAGGCAAGTTTGCAGCGTTTCGGAACTCGAAAATCAGCTAAGCGAGGAAAAAAATGGCGGCAGAAAAAAATGAAAACGAGGCTCTACGACCCCGAACCGCGCAAAACACCGCCAGATGCGTACCACTTTTACTCAGGAACGTACAAGGTACAAAATACACTATTACAAAGGACGGAAAATGCTTGTGAGCTGCGTAACACATAGACAATCGCCGCTATTTTACAACACTAACTTACAACTAATAGCATTACGGATCTAAAATGGCGCTTTACCCGACTAAACCAACGTTTTGGCCTCGCGCACGCAGCCTAATTATACTGCACACTTGTGTACATTGTATGCTGCAAGAAAATCAAAACAGATTGTTAGCTCTTCAGGATATTGATTGCTGGATATATTAATTACAAACAGGTAAAGTATATTAATTTATTAAGTAATTAATTATCATTAATATATATATATATATATATATATATATATATATACAGTTAAAATAATACGCTAAATAGCATATTTTACACTGCCGTTACTTTATGAATACATTAATGCTTCGCACTTCCTAATACCTTTGTTCATTCAGAATTAATTATTAACGTACATTAATTTAAAAAGTATTAATTAGTAATGGAAAAAAAAAAATTCTACTTTCCACTGTACAAATTTTTTTACACTACATTATATATTGCGCCGAAGGTGCTCAGAGGAACATAAGTACACTAGAGGAGAGGCTCGCAATGAGCGCCGAAGGTTCTCAGAGTAGCAAAAGCTTTACATTGTGTGGCAAACAGCATTGCCATGGCTTCAAATTTTATTGCCCCGTCATTTTTGACGGACAAGTTGCTAGTGTATACTATATTTTGCTAGTGAATATAAAAATACAGTAACTTAAAATTAAAGTTAAGCTTGTGTATTCTTGGTCGCATGTGCCCCTATTCCTTTTTACCCCATGTTAAAATGACCCCCTTTAATACTGTTTCGCTGAACACAGTATACCTGTATATATGTATTTATAGATATGAACTGGTATTTGGCATAAACAATATTGGTATTATTTACTACTAGCGACTTACCAGTCAAAAATGACGGCAATAAAATTGTAAGCCTGGAAATGCTGTTTGCCACGCAACTTCCCTGCTTTGCAATGATTGCCTTCGGCGTTCATCGCGAGCCCCACGATGAGCCCCTTTCCCCCTGTGTACTTTATAGGCCTTGCGATTGAGCACCTCTGGCGCTCATTGCGAGGCTGCCCCCCCCCCCCACACACTGTGTAGTTTAGGGGCTTCGCGATGAGTGTTAATGCCTTGGGTTAAGTGTTACTGCTCCTTTTTATGTCCTTTGGCCTCCTTGTCGTTATGTTATGTTTTTTCGGTAGCCATTTTTTTTTCGCTTAGGCAATTTTCGATCGTGAAAAAATGCCAAATAGGCCTCAAATTAACTTGCAACCTCACTCACAGGCTCCCTGGCGCTGTATGCGAGTGTGTAAATTAATTGGAGGTATATTTTAGGTTTTTTGTTGGTCTTTTCAGTTTGGTGGTTTGGCTGTTAAAGTTGTAGTTTTTTCGAGGTCCGCAAGTCCTGCTCTTCTGGCGATGAGCGCTCATAGTGAGGCCTGCAACCTCACTCCCAGGCTTCCTGGCTCTCCCCCTGTGCTGTGTGTGTAATTTTTTTTTGTGAAATTATTTTGTTTGTTTTCCTTGTTTTTAGAGTTAAACGCTTGGGTTGCAGTTGCTACCCTCGCAGTCGCGTGCCTCAACTGCTCGCCTCGCTTTGCTGGCTTCGCAGTGCAATGAGCGCCTTTGGTGCTCATTGCAGCCTAAGTCGTGCGTGCGTCCACGGCTCACCGCGCAAAGTAGGACAACCATCGTAAGTGTTCCCCACATTGCCAACTATATATGTGATAAGAATGATAATGACTCTAACTGCCTGAAGTTGTTTTATCATTTCTACATATCATATGCGCATATTAAATGGTGCAAGAAGCAAATGTTTTTAGGTTATGAGTCTTTCAAGATATAACATCTTCAAATGTGTAACAATAGTCAAAAACACCATTGTAAATGCTTGTTTAACATGGATTTGGGTGAAGTTTAAAATAACTTAAATGTAAAAAGAGCAGAAAAGGCTTCTTGCTTTTCCCCTAGCCCGGATTTTTAAGTTATATGAAATGGAAGAAAGCCTATAAAAGTGATCATAAAAGTATAGTGCTGATTTATATCATTAGTGACCTATAAATGTGTATGTGTTTAGGTCATTTAAAAAAAAAACTATAACAAACTAGGTAATCCCATAAGTATCTTAATAGGTAGATAGATAGACATAGAGAGATAGATAAAGAAATAGATAGATAGATACACACACACACAGATAGACAGACATAGGTAGGTAGGCACATAGATAGAAAGACAGATAGATAGAGAGACACATAGACAGATAGAGAGACGCATAGACATAGAGTGAGGGAGATAAATAGATAAAGAAATAGACAGACATAGAGATAGATAAATAGACAGAGAGAGAGAGAAAGACATAGAGAGAGGGAGATAGATAGACAGACAGAGAGGGCCGAAAGATAGATAGACATAGTGAGAGGGAGAGAGATGGACATATAGAGAGAGATAGATAGACAGACAGACAGACATAGAGAGGGGGTAAAGATAGATAGACATAGAGAGAGGGAGATAGATAGACATAGAGAGGGAGATAGATAGACATAGAGAGGGAGATAGATAGACATAGAGAGAGGGAGATAGATAGACATAGAGAGGGAGATAGATAGACATAGAGAGGGAGATAGATAGACATAGAGAGAGGGAGATAGATAGACATAGAGAGGGAGATAGATAGACATAGAGAGAGGGAGATAGATAGACATAGAGAGAGGGAGATAGATAGGCATAGAGAGGGAGATAGATAGACATATAGAGAAAGATAGATAGACATAGAGAGAGGGAGATAGATAGACATAGAGAGGGAGATAGATAGACATAGAGAGGGAGATAGATAGACATATAGAGAGAGATAGATAGACATAGAGAGAGGGAGATAGATAGACATAGAGAGGGAGATAGATAGACATAGAGAGGGAGATAGATAGACATAGAGAGAGGGAGATAGATAGACATAGATAGGGAGATAGATAGACATAGAGAGGGAGATAGATAGACATAGATAGGGAGATAGATAGACATAGAGAGGGAGATAGAGAGACATAGATAGGGAGATAGATAGACATAGAGAGGGAGATAGATAGACATAGATAGGGAGATAGATAGACATAGAGAGGGAGATAGATAGACATAGATAGGGAGATAGATAGACATAGATAGGGAGATAGATAGACATAGAGAGAAAGAAAGATAGATAGACATAGAGAGAGGGAGATAGATAGACATAGAGAGGGAGATAGACATAGAGAGAGGGAGATAGATAGACATAGAGAGAGGGAGATAGATAGACATAGAGAGGGAGATAGACATAGAGAGAGGGAGATAGATAGACATAGAGAGAGGGAGATAGGTAGATATAGAGAGAGGGAGATAGACATAGAGAGGGAGATAGATAGACATAGAGAGAGGGAGATAGGTAGACATAGAGAGGGAGATAGATTGACATAGAGAGGGAGATAGATAGACATAGAGAGGGAGATAGAGAGACATAGAGATGGAGATTGGTAGACATAGAGAGGGAGATAGATAGACATAGAGAGGGAGATAGATAGACATAGAGAGGGAGATAGATAGACATAGAGAGGGAGATAGATAGACATAGAGAGGGAGATAGAGAGACATAGAGAGGGAGATAGAGAGACATAGAGAGGGAGATAGGTAGACATAGAGAGGGAGATAGAGAGACATAGAGAGGGAGATAGAGAGACATAGAGAGGGAGATAGATAGACATAGAGAGAGGGAGATAGATAGACATATAGAGGGAGATAGATAGAGAGACATAGAGAGGGAGATAGATAGAGAGACATAGAGAGGGAGATAGATAGGTAGACAAAGAGAGGGAGATAGACATAGAGAGAGGGAGATAGACATGGAGAGAGAGATAGAGATAGATGAATATATAATAAAAAATATATATATATATATGTTCTGAACATATATATCTATATATAAAGAGAGAGAGAGAGAGATAGATATATGATATATATATATATATATATATATATATTAAAAAAAATGTTGGGTAGAGGTGCCAATTTAAAAAAAAATGTTGTGCGCCCAGGGCGGTCGGGGTTTTCCAATATTTTTTTTGCACTAGGGCCCTCCACTCACTAGCCTCACCACTATTACAGACAGAATTTATATTAAAAATGTAATAAAAATGTTAATATATACTGTATATATATATATATATATATATATATATATATATATATATATATACTGTATATACTCGAGTATAAGCTGAGTTTTTCAGCCCTTTTTTTAAGACTAAAAAGGGCCCCCTTGGCTTATACTCGAGTCACTCCCCCCCTTTTATCTCTCTAACCCCCCTGTGTCTCTCTAACCCCCCGTGTCTTTCTAACCCCCCCTGTGTCTCTCTACCCCCCCCTGTGTCTCTCTACCCCCCTGTGTCTCTCTCCCTCCCCCCTCCTCATTCTAAACCCCCCTCACTTTACCCCTCGAAATACCTCCCCTTCTCCCTTTCCCCTCACTTACCTCCATCTGCAGCTTCTGCTCCGGCCTCCGCTCCTTCCGGCGTCTTGACCCGACTAATGTTAATGACGAAGCGCGCATTTGACGTCACATCATTAGCATATACCGGGTGCCGACGTCCATTCATCCTCTCCCCCCCTCCCTCCCCTCATCCTCTCCCTCCCCCTTCCTCTCCTCATCCTCTCCCTCCCCTCATCCTCTCCCTCCCCTCATCCTCTCCCTCCCCTCTCCTCATCCTCTCCCTCCCCTCCTCCTCCGCTCCATCTCCCTCCCCTCATCCTCCCTTTCCCCCAGGAGCAGCGCAATACAGGTAAGTGAGGGGAGGGGGGTAATTGGAGAGGGGGAAAGGGAGGAGGGAGGATGAGGGGAGGATGAGGGGAGGGGGAGGGAGAGGATAGGGGGATGGAGAGGAGAGGGAGAGGATGAAGGGAGGGGGAGGAGAGGATGAGGGGGAGGAGAGGATGAGGGGAGGGAGAGGATGAGTGGAGGGAGAGGATGAGGGGAGGGAGAGAATGAGGGGAGGGAGAGGATGAGGGGAGGGAGAGGATGAGGGGAGGGAGAGGATGAGGGGAGGGAGAGGATGAGGGGAGGGAGAGGATGAGGGGAGGGGGAGGGAGAGGAGAGGGAGAGGATGAGGGGAGGGAGAGGATGAGGGGAGGCAGAGGATGAGGGGAGGGAGAGGATGAGGGGAGGGAGAGGATGAGGGGAGGGAGAGGATGAGGAGAGGGAGAGGATGAGGGGAGGGAGAGGATGAGGGGAGGGGGAGAAGAGGGAGAGGGAGAGGAGAGGGAGAGGATGAGGGGAAGGAGAGGATGAGTGGACGTTGGCACCCGGTATATGCTAATGACGTGATGTCACATGCGCGCCACATCATTAGGGGAGGGGGAGGATGAGGGGAGGGGAGGGAGAGGATGAGGAGAGGGAGAGGATGAGGGGAGGGAGAGGATGAGGGGAGGGAGAGGATGAGGGGAGGGAGAGGATGAGGGGAGGGAGAGGTTGAGGGGAGGGAGAGGATGAGGGGAGGGAGAGGATGAGGAGAGGGAGAGGATGAGGGGAGGGAGAGGATGAGGGGAGGGAGAGGATGAGGGGAGGGAGAGAATGAGTGGACGTCGGCACCCGGTATATGCTAATGATGTGTCGTCACATGCGCGCCACATCATTAGCATTGGCCGGGTCAAGACACCGGAGGGAGCGGAGGCCGGAGCAGAAGCTGCAGATGGAGGTAAGTGAGGGGAAAGGGAGAGGGGGTGGTATTTAGAAGGGTAAAGTGAGGAGGGGGGTTTAGAATAAGGAGGGGGTTGAGGATGAGGAGAGCGGTTGAGGAGGGGGGTTGAGGATGGGGGGTTGAGGTTGAGGAGGGAGGTTGAGGAGGGGGTTAAGGATGAGGAGGGGGGTTGAGGAGGGAGGTTGAGGATGAGGAGGGAGGTTGGGGATGAGGAGGGAGGTTGAGGATGAGGAGGGAGGATGAAGAGGGGGTTGAGGATGGGGGGGTTGAGGATGAGGATGGGGGGTTGAGGAGGGGGTTGAGGATGAGGATGGGGGGGTTGAGGATGAGGAGGAGGGTTGAGGAGGGAGGTTGAGGATGAGGAGGGGGGTTGAGGATGAGGAGGGAGGTTGAGGATGAGGAGGGGGGTTGAGGAGGGAGGTTGAGAATGAGGAGGGGGGTTGAGGAGGGTGATAAGGGAGGGGGAAGAGACACAGGGAAGGGAGGGGGAAGAGACACAGGGAAGGGAGGGGGGGAAGAGACACAGGGAAGGGAGAGGGGGGAAGTGACACAGGTAAGGGAGAGGGGGGAAGGGAGAGGGGGGAAAAGACACAGGGGAGAGAGAGGGGGGACACAAGAAAAGGGCACACAAGAGGGGGACACAGAGGGCACAAGAGGGACACAGGGGGCAGCACATTTCCCACCCTCGGCTTATACTCGAGCCACTCATTTTTCCCAGTATTTTGTAGTAAAATAGGTCCCTCGGCTTATACTCGAGTATATACGGTATATATACTTAAATATAATCACATATATAGTTGTCAGCAGTGCGAGTTGTCAAAAGTTGTTGCTAACGCTGCAGCGAGCAACTGCGGACTTTATGCCCGCAAAGGACCGCATTTGCAGAGGTGGACCTAGCATCCACAAAATACGAGCCACAGGACTTAGAAAAAAAATATTACCAACTTGCAAAAATACGACCTTAGCGCCCAAAACCCGCGCACATGAACACATTAAAAACACAATAAATACACACAACAAAAACATAAAAAGCTTACCCACAGCAAGGGGGGGCACCATGCACCTCTGAAAGTGAAGTTGCACCTCAATTTAAGTAGAAATTCTAAAGTTTAGACACCCGAAAATCCCCTAAGCGAGAGAAAAAATGGCTGCCGAAAACAAACAAAAAAACGAAAACGAGGCTACAGGACCCTAAACACGCAAAACACCACGAAACACATACAGATTTTCAGATTTACGCGTACCACATAAATTAGGCGCCATTTTACAATACTAACTTACACGATGCGGAAGTACACAGCTACCCTAACGGCTTTTCCTCACGCACGCAGACTATTTACACTACACACATTCATGACACTTACACAGCACTGAAAACACACATTGTATGCTGTGGCAACATCAAAACAGATTGCCAGCTCTTCAGCATAATGCTTCCTGCATATATTACTTCAAAATAGGTAAAGTACCGTATTTATCTGTGTATGACACACACTCTTTCTCCATGAAAATAGGGGGCAAATGATAGATGCGCGTTATACGCCGATATTCCCTCCCCCCTCCTCATCCTAAACCCCCCTCCGCATTCTAACCCCCCTCCTCATTCTAAACCCCCCGCTCCTCAACCTAAACCCCCCTCCTCAATCTAAACCCCCCTAAATACCTCCCCCTCACTTACCTGCTTCTGCTCCAGCCTCCGCTCCTTGACCCGGCGCTCATGTGACATCACATGCGCGCCACGTCATTAGCATATACCGGGTGCCGGCACACGGTATATGCTAATGACATGGCGCTGGTGCGCATGTGACGTCACATGCGTGCCGAGTCAAGGAGCGGAGGCCGGAGTAGGTGAGGGGGAGGTATTTAGGGGGGTTTAGGTTGAGGAGGGGGGGTTTAGAATAAGGAGGGGGGTTAGAATGAGGAGGGAGGTTGAGAAGAGGGATTGAGGTTGAAGAGGGGGGTTGAGGTTCAGGAGGGGGTTGAGGATAGGGGGGTTGAGGAAGGAGGTTGAGTGGGGTTGAGGATGGGGGGTTGACGAGGGAGGATGAGGAGGGGTTGAGGATGAGGAGGGAGGTTGAGGATGAGGAGGGGGGTTGAGGATGAGGAGGGAGGAAGGAGGATGAGGATGGGGGGGTTGAGGATGGGGGTTGAGGATGAGGAGGGGGTTGAGGATGAGGAGGGAGGTTGAGGAGGGTGGTTGAGGATGGGGGGTTTGAGGATGGGGGTTTGAGGATGGGGGGATGAGGATGGGGTGGGTTGAGGAGGGAGGTTGAGGAGGGGGGTTGAGGAAGGAGGATGAGGATGGGGGGGTTGAGGAGGGAGGATGAGGAGGGGGTTGAGGATGAGGAGGGAGGTTGAGGAGGGGGGTTGAGGATGAGGAGGGGGGTTGAGGAAGGAGGATGAGGATGGGGGGGTTGAGGAAGGGGGTTGAGGATGAGGATGGGGGGGTTGAGGATGAGGAGGCAGGTTGAGGATGAGGAGGGGGGTTGAGGATGAAGAGGGGGGTTGAGGATGAGGATGGGGGTTGAGGTTGAGAAGGGGGTTGAGGAAGGAGGATGAGGATGGGGGGTTTGAGGAGGGAGGATGAGGAGGGAGGTTGAGGAGGGGGTTGAGGATGAGGAGGGAGGTTGAGGATGAGGAGGGAGGTTGAAGATGAGGAGGGAGGTTGAAGATGAGGAGGGAGGTTGAGGAGGGGGGTTGAGGTTGAGGAGGGGGGTTGAGGAAGGAGGATGAGGAGTTTGAGGAGGGGGTTGAGGATGGGGGGGTTGAGGAGCGAGGATGGGGAGGGAGGTTGAGGAGGGGGTTGAGGATGAGGAGGGAGGTTGAGGATTTTGCTTTAAAGTCCTTTATTTGAATTTTTTTTTTTTTTTTCCTGAAATTTCCTTTTTAAAATGAGGTGCGTGTTATACACCGATTAATACGGTGTATTAATTTCTTAATTATTTACAACGCTGCTCATAGCACACAAAAAAACAACAGCCTTGCAATGAGCGCCAAAGGTGCTCCGCGCGAGGCTCGCAATGAGCGCCAAAGGATCTCGGAACACCAACAAAATTAATGTCGCAACCAAACACCATCTTATTGCCGTCATTTTTTGACGGGCAAATCGCTAGTTAAAACATATTTTAGTAGAGTTTCCAGCTTTCTGTCATATATAGTAATACAGTGATCCCTCTAATTTGATTACCTCAAAACTCATTGATTTTGGTATTGATGAGCAAAACATGTTTTGGTACTCGTTGGGCTTGCTAAAACCACTTATAGGAGCTCCTAATCATTGGTACTGGTCATTTTCGACACTCGTCGTGCTTTCAGGAAAATTAACAAAGAGTACCATGGGTCCACTCACTGTATATAGCAATTATACATATAGCAGAGCCCAGGTATGGTGCCCAGGTGACAGAGTGTGATGTCACCAATCTCATCATGCACTGCAGAGCCCGGGTACTGTGCCCAGGTGACAGGCTGTGATGTCAAAAATCCCATCATGCACTGCAGGACGCTCCACTGCAGAGCCCAGGTATGGTGCCCAGGTGACAGGTAGTGATGTCAGCAATCCCATCATGCACTGCAGGACGCTCCACTGCGGAGCCCAGGTATGGTGCTCATGTCACAGGATGTGATGTCAGCAATCCCATCATGCATTGCAGGAAGCTCAATTTTTAAAACTAAATATTGCTGTTAGCCACCAACAGTCTCAGTCTGCAGCTGACACATTGTATATACATTTATATTGATAAGCTTGCCCAGTACCAGGCTGTTTATATATTACACTGAGACTCCAAGCACTCCAGAAGTGTTTCTTGTTTGTTATAAATGTGCTTTTAATGGCTTGTCATACCTCTATCTATAGCCCCATGCTTCTTGCTGGGAGTAGTCCCAGGGTTTGTGTGTATGTCAGACCAATGTGACTCATGTCTCCAGTGATATAAACAGGTAAAAAGGAGAATTTACAGAACAATAACCCGATTACCAAAGTTTTATTAATTAAAACTAATTTTATTCAAATACAGGAATCCAATCACTGCTTGCCAATGAAGATCAGGTTAAGGTAAGAAAAATCGTGGTGTCTTTTTTTTTTTTTTTTTTTTTTTTTTGCTGGTTTAACTAATTTTAAACTTGGTGAAACATACAGTCTCATTTCAGGAGTTTGTCTCTAGGCCCACAAGGCTCAGGCCTAGGGCAGCACATTTTAAGGGGGCTGAGCAGTCAAACATGTTTGTATATGCACAAAAATGTCTATATGAAGTGATATGTCTGTTAGTGTACGTGACACTTTCTAACACACATTACAGAAAGGGGATATGAGGAGCACACACACATTATATATATATATATATATATATATATATATATATATATATATATATATATATCAATATATATACTAGCGATTTGCCTGTCAAAAATGACGGCAATAAAAAGTGAATCCTGCTAATGCTGTTTGCCACACAATGGGAGCCTCTCCCCCTCTACTTTACTGGCCTTTGGCGCTTATCACAGGCCTCGCATTGAGCGCCCCCCACCTCTCCCGCTGTCTCTTTCCCCCTCTCCCGCTGTCTCTTTCCCCCTCTCCCGCTGTCTCTTTCCCCCTCTCCCGCTGTCTCTTTCCCCCTCTCCCGCTGTCTCTTTCCCCCTCTCCCGCTGTCTCTTTCCCCCTCTCCCGCTGTCTCTTTCCCCCTCTCCCGCTGTCTCTTTCCCCCTCTCCCGCTGTCTCTTTCCCCCTCTCCCGCTGTCTCTTTCCCCCTCTCCCGCTGTCTCTTTCCCCCTCTCCCGCTGTCTCTTTCCCCCTCTCCCGCTGTCTCTTTCCCCGGCTGCGCTTTGCGAATAGGCAGAATCCGATTGGCCATAGACGCTCATCCCTACGACCCCGTACGACTTAGGCAGTGATATTGAGCTGGGTGAGATGAGCGCCATAGGCGCTCATCCCTACAACCCCTCATAACTTAGGCAGTGAGCGCCAGAGGCCATAGGCACTCATCCCTACAACCCGCGGGACTACAGATCAAAAGAAATCTCAATTATACAATTCACAATGCGACACTCGTAGCAGTTTGAAAAAATAGCATGCAAAAATTACGGCCCGTAACACTTTGCAAAGGAAAGCAGGACTGAGAAAAAAAAAATCTGAGGTTGAATAAATACAAAGTTAACGTCCGAACAGCGCACATCCAAAAACAACAAAAACACAAACAAAATAAAATAAAAATACTCACACACAGAATGGGGGTGGGGTGGACAGCAGGACGTCTGGGAGTGAGGTTGCATTCAAATTTACACAGAATTTGCAGAGTTTCGGCACTCGAAAATCGCCTAAGCGACAAAAAAAATGGTGGCCAAAACAAATGAAAAGGAGGCTACGTGACCCATAACAACGCAAAACACCGCCAGACACGTAAGACTTTTACCCAGGAACATACGAGGTACAAAATACACTATTAGGAGGTACTGAAAATGCTTGAGAGCCGCGTAACACATAGACAATCGCAGCCATATTACAACACTAACTTGCAACTAATAACATTACAAATCTAAAATGTCGCTTTATCCAACTAAATAAACGATTTGCCCTGCCGCACGCAGCCTATTTACACTGCACATTGCCACATTGCTGAAACTTTCTCCTCAGTCCAAATGTACATTGTATTCTGCAGGAACAGATTGTTAGCTCTTCAGGATATTGATTGCTGGATATATTAATTAGAACTAGGTAAAGTATATTAATGTATTATTTAATTATTTCATCATTATTAAAAAATATATATATATATAAAAAATAAAAATAGCAGAGGAGAGGCTCAGCCCGGGGCTCACAATTGGAGCACAGGGTGCTCATAGGAGCAAAAGTACACGAGGGGAGAGCCTTGCAATGAGCGCAGAAGGTACTCAGAGGACCAAAAGCTTTACATTGTGTGGCAAACAGCATTACCTGCCTTACAATTTGATGACCGTCATTTTTTGACGGGCAATTCACTAATATATTTATATATATATATAATTTGAGATTTAAAAAGGGGATATGAGGAGCTGCAAGTGGGGCATCGGGGAGCACAAATCTGAAGGGCCTACAGCAGCTTAAAACATAAATATGCTAATTTCTTATTTACATAAAGGGAAAAAGGGAAGGGAAAAGGTGGTTAATATATTCACAAACCATAACAGGCAACTAGATATATATATATATAGTAATTGAGCAGGGGGAACGGGGAGCTAGTTTTTAATTAGAACTTAATGTTGGTGGATCTGCTGGCCCCTTGAGGATTTCCTGATGGATTGGTGCATGCTGTGTATATGAGAGGGGGTACATTTCTGGGGGGGGCAATGATTTTTATCTATCTACTGAAGTAATGTAACAAGCACAAAACACATTCTCATAAGCAAACTCTACAAAAAAATGATTTTTTCCTAAAATTGCCTGTTCAGTCGTGTCCTTCTCTCTGTGACCCTCCTGTCAGCAGCACTCCAGGCACATCTATCGTTATGTCTCTGGTTGTGCTTATCCATACGTTTTTTGCCCATAGCTTACACAGCTGCCAATGGTTTCCGTATATTACATACTTCACAAATAACTGCATTTTTTCATTACTATATTGGTTGTTTAACACTATAGTAACTCGACTATGGATTGTAGATATCTCCGCTCAAATGCCAGAAAATAGCCCATTAGGATAAATCTGCAGATCACTCTCGAACGGACTCTTTACAGCCTTCATT